>NQII01006660.1:0-23852 GCA_002778355.1 Clitarchus hookeri | reverse complement strand
ATATCATCTGCCATATCATCAGTACGTCTCAAAATAGTTGTTGCAGAAAGGCTTACTTTAGAAAACAAATTTCTCTGTGATGGACACAGATTTTCAGAGGCAGTTTATCACTCCGAACTTGTCCTTGAAAAGAGTTGAATTTTGTAGCATGTTTGGTTTCATAGTGTCGTTTCAAGTTGAACTCTTTCATTACACCGATTGACTCATCGCACACTAAACACACCGGTTTCTGCCGAACTTCAACGAACAAATAAGCATCCGTCCAACGTTCTTGGAAAACGCGACACTCGTCACCTACTTTACGCTTTTTACTAGAACTAGCCATAGTTGCAACAAACAACAGCTTGTAATGGTGACTACTGACACAACGAACACGAACCCTTCCACAGTGTTGTAAAAAATTGACCTGCCACGCCACGGCGCGGCAACATGTGAACTACCCTCGCGAACCGTTGAGAGGGAAATTCAAACTGTCGTCAGAACGAACGCATCCACTCTCGATCACTCGGGGAGGCGACGCACTCCGACAATGACCGAGACAGTCCGAATGCACTCGAAAGACACTGACGTAGTATTCGCATACACCAGAAACCTTTTTGCGTTATCAATTAATAGTTCACAACTCAACTCAAATTTTTTACAACTTATTAGTATTTGTAATAATAATTCTTTAATTAAATGAAACCTTTTTGTCGCGGGCCGCATAAAACCGGCCGGCGGGCCGCATGCGGCCCGCGGGCCTCACGTTGCCGATCACTGTTGTACATTATACAACTGTCAAACATCCAGTATATAATTTCAATGTTAATTCAGTATATTTTTGAAATCATCTCTCATAATACTAGTTTTAAGGGGCTAATTGCATTAATTTCTGAGTTAATAGATGATTGTGAAAATATTTTTGTGAATAATAAGTGACAACCATTTATTGTCAATGTATAAAGTATGGAGTCTTTTTGGTTTGTTTCAATATAAATTAGGAAATTAATAATTATTTTATTTTATTACGACCTTTATCACTAACAGAACCTAGAAAACCTACAAAATATGATAATGTATGACTCTGGTACCACAAGTGGGATAGAGGCATTTTTATCGTAATAAAATTTAATCGCTTGATAATCATAATTGTATGGCATTAGTAGTTCAATGAATTTATACGGAATTGGAAATGCTAACGAGGAAAATGTCGAATGTATTAAGGTGGAACATATGAGCATCTTTGAGGGCCTTCAACTACCCAAAATGACAGTCTATATTTTTAGGGCATTTTATAATCCTGTTTTACTAAGTAGAATACTAATTTGATAAAATTATAAAAAAAAATTAATTTACATATATTAATTACAGAAATTACAAGAATTTCTATTTTATGTATTTTTGTATACCATTTTTTTAAATTTTATGTAATTGTCACATTTGGCTACATTTAAAATTAATTGCTGCTGATGTTAGGATAAGGTAAACAAATTACATGAAAATTCTACAATTAATTATGCCGCATTTTATTTTAAGTTTTACTTCAAAATGTAAGTTCGAAATAGTTAGACGTTAAACCCTAATCTTCAGTGAACAATATGCGAAGGTTCGAAATCTCATGCACATTACCTGTTGTGCACAGTTTTTTATCAATATGTTCAAAGCATGGCGGTCATTTCTGCCGCAAACCGTTATGTTTTCAATTGCGAACAGAACTTAAGCCCGACATCTACGATGGACAGGTTTTAATGGCCCGAAGGCCAATATACCCTCCACCCTCCCGCACTGTAACTGTACTCGGGTGAGTAAGACAATGCACAGCATTTTCTCCTCGTCTCTTCGGGCCATTAGACGTATTCTACCAGTTTTCTCTATAAAAACCGGTCCTCCTCGCCAATCTGAGATATTCCAACTTCGTTTTGTTGAAGCCTTTACCTGAATACCCCATTAGGGGTCACCAGAATTTTTTTTCTTGCCACTTGTCTAATTCTTTGAGCCTTCTACCAATCTTTGTGGCAAACTCATTCCAGATGTTATGTCGAACTTCATTGGTCATAACATTATCAAGTTCTGAGGGTATGCCCTTTTCTTCTGTGATTTCCACCAACCAAATTCTTATATCTTCTGTCTTCAGCCAGTCGGAAATCTCACGCTGGACCGTATCGTCGACCCCACATTCTTCACACAAAGGAGATTGCACAAGTCACAGGCTATGCAACTTTGCTTTAAAGTTTCCATTGTTGTTGGATATGGGGAAGAAGATAGAAAACGCACATATAAGAAAACGTATGTACTAATATTACGAGACCATAACAAAGAGAGGTTATGTAGTAACCACAACACAACACAGACTGGGCGCCAAGCCCAAACACACACAAGACCTCTGGGGGTCAATGCTTGAACTAGTGCTTGTCCCGAATATTCACAACACGCTCCTTATTTGGGATAAGTCCCTGTTGAATCAGACAGTTCAGCAGCTTTTCCCTGTTGAGCGGCTTTGTAAAAGAATCAGCAACCATATCCTTCGTGGCAACGTGAATGAGACTGATTTCACCTGCGCGGATTCGCTCACGTAGGAAATGGTGGCGCACATCTATGTGTTTCGTTTGCGCCTGGTAAGCGCTTTTCAGAGCGAGGTTCTGCGCTCCCTGGTTGTCAACTCGTAGCACAGTAAGTCTCTTTGCTGATGCAGGAAACAGTTCCAACGACAAACCTCGTAACCAGAGACCATGACAAAGCGGAGCCATTCTTCATGAAAACATAACCAGTGACTGAACGCCATCCATCAACGTCGCTGGCCCAGTCTGCGTCGGAGTAGCCAATCAGGTTGATCACCCTGTCCTGCTGACCAGAAAACTTAATCTGGAAATTAGCAGTACCCTTGAGGTATCTAAAAATTCTCTTGACGGCGCCCCAGTGCACTTTTCCTGGATTAGCGTTAAATCGGCTGACATAGCTCACTGCAAAACTTATGTCTGGGCGAGATACTTGAGATGCAAATAGGAGGCTTCCCACCGCCTCTTGATACGGTATTTTATTCATCTCCAGCCTCTCTGTCAATGTCGTCGGACACTGTTCCTCAGACAGCTGCTGCAATACTGGCGCCATGGGCGTTTCGGAGGCATTACATTCCTTTATGTTGAACCTTTTCAACATTTGTTCAATGTAGCGAGATTGATTGATCCAAATTTTCTTCTCATTCTGATCACGTTTGATTTCAAACCCCAGAATGTATTTGACTTTTCCCATGTCAGTCATCCTGAAAGTTGACGTCAATTTCTTCTTCAATTCTCCCCCCATTTGGCTGTCATTAGACAAAATCAAAAGATCGTCAACATAAACGGCCACAATCAGAATCTTCCCATTTTCAATTCTGTAGTAAATGCAAGAGTCGAACCTCGATTGTTGGAGGTTGGCCTCTTTCAAACATTTGTCAAGCTTAATGTTCCAGACCCTGCTAGCCAGCTTCAGGCCATATAAACTTTTCTTCAGACGGCAGACTTTATCTGCTTTGTCATATATTTCCGGAGGCAGCATATAAATTTCTTCAGCCAAGTCCCCTTGAAGAAACGCGGTGACTGCGTCCATCTGGTCAATGTCGAGGGCGAATTCAGCAGCTAGCGTCAGAAGATATCGGATGGAACTGTAACGAATGACTGGGGAGTACGTCTCCTCATAGTCAACACCTTTGATCTGGGAGCAGCCCTTTACGACTAGCCGAGCCTTGTGAGTCACTTTGATCGCAGCATCCATTTTAGTTTTGAACACCCACTTACTTTTCAAGGGTTTTCGTCCGGGCGGTAGATTTACCGATTCCCATGTTCCATTATCCATTTGCGGCTTGTACTCTCTGTCCATGGCTTTGCGCCATTCATCTCCATCAGGGCGAGAGAGAGCTTCATCGACCGTGAGTGGATCATTTGTAGTAGCGTTTGAGGCGAAATTCAGTAGTTAATCCTGTAGATGAGTCGGCGGTCTTCTTTCACGGGTTCCTCCGAGCGTACTTTATTGTTCAATAACAACGGGTCGAGTAGGAATGTAGTCAGGGACGGTCCCAGCAGTTGACGAAGCGGCGTCAAGATCTGATTCAGCTGGATCATCAAGAAACACGGGAAAATCTTCCGTTTGTTCCTCGAACGTCAAGGCTGTAGAGGAATCTGAAGACATTGATTCATCATTAGTTTCAGAACGATCGTTATCTGAAAAAATGTCAGTTCCACACGAATCAGGAAGAAAAATTCATTCCTCGAAGTATCACCAGATTTGCTGAGTAGCACTGAACCTTTTTCGTTCTCAGAAAAAATGACATCTCTCAAGACAAAAACTGTGGATTTTTCAATGTCAAAAAATCTAAAAATATTTTACAACAAATTGAATTTTCTGATGTTTCCATCCAAGCATGCATTACTACATTTCACTTGCCAGGAATTTGTGGTAAAAGTTACAAAAATTTGTCTTGCGTTAGAACACCAAATGCTTAAATACCTACTAAAAGATTCTGAAATGTGCTTTGCAATATAACCATTCTCTTGTACGAGAATGGAACCAAAAGGTGAGAATAGAACCACAAGCGCAATTGTTTGATTCTAAATGCAGAGTAATACGGTGAATAATGTTTCATTTTCGTTCCAACAGATGCCGTGCATATACAAGCAGGACGCAGTCCGTAGAAATCTACTTACTCGTAATGTTGCAGTTGTGTTAAAGATCCAATAAGTAAGCTCCTTTGTAATGACAATAGTTTCCAAATATTTGTTTCTTTGCTCCTTTTTTTTTGGAGGGTCAAACACTAATAAAATGTAAACACACCTTCATGTAACACACAGATTTTTATTTTGCATTTCATTGGTTGTGATGGAATAGGGAGTCATGCATGATGGTTTCTGCAAAAGTAAAATTATTTAGTTTAAAAATCTTCCAAAGTGAGTGTACGCAAAATTGTCAGTGGCACTGCCAATCTTAAAGCAATAAATAAGAGAAGAAGAACAAACAAGTAAACTTCCGAAACTTACATCCTTCTATACAACGAAGGATGAACCAGTTGTCTGCTTTTTAATTGTTCCCTACCATCATATATATGGTACCAACACCGAGATGTTACAACTGGCAATTTAGTTAGCAACTTTCTGGACATTATCTTCTTTGCAGCAGACCAAAAATGCATTATACGGGAAGATTACGATATTCAAGTCATGCTGAAGCTAAATCATAACCACTATGTCGTGTATTTTTTAAGGTTTATTTTGCTACGCCAACTGCCTTCTCTGCCACTTCATTGGAAAGCGTATATCTAGGGCTTGATGTAACTAAGTTAAAATTACGTTTAAAGGACAAATACTTTAAATTCAAACTCGGCAAACTGCACATTCTTAGTCTGCATAAAGTTTGGTATTCCTTGGGTACAAAATTTTAACTGGAGGTTTCTAATACACTCAAATGCATTCTTACTCACAACTGGCGCTTTTCTTTCCATTTTTTTTAAATAATCTATGAGCACTAATGAACTATTATTACCAAAATCACACAAGTCAACTCCTACTTTATCAAATGGTTAATTTGGCACCTCACATATTTGCCCTCCTAGCTAATTTTTTAATGTTTTTCATAACCTAGGTGTGGTTAATGTGCTTAATTTACAGTTTCCCACATAAGAATGCTAGACTAACTTATTTTGCCACCCCCAATATGCATTTCAGTTTAATATGTTATTTCGCTACTAATATTAAAAAATATATTTACCCTCTTCATAAAATATAACTTTTACTACAAGGCCTACCTTGCAAAAAAAACTGAATTATTATTTGTGAAACTTTTTCGTTTGTTGTCACTTTCTAACACTACTTTATCCTAATATCACTGAAAGACACTTCTGATCTTAAACTATTAACAATTTCAATAACAGAATCATCATATTATAACTTGTAACACTCTATCACACATGCTCTGGACAGCAACTCGGCCACCAATATCTGGACTCCAGGCACACACACAATATTTGAATGACACCTTAACAATTTTAACATGTTATTTGATGGCAATCGTAACTAACAATATTAACAATAGGCTTATGATCTTGTTATAGTTATTTCCAATCCAAAAACAAACCGGTTAAATTTTTCTACAACAAGATATATTGCCCAAAATTCTTTCTTTATTCGTGGATCATTTTCTTTTTTGTTAGCGAGTGATATCTACACAAATGCTACAGGTTGACCATTTCATAATAAACATGTCCGTTAAGAAAATTCTGAGGCATCAGCCTCGCCTACAACAGGTAATGTATTATCAAATTATTTCAAAACAGTAGCCTCGCTCATTTTCTTTTCAACTATATGAAATACTACAATTTGCTCGAGACCAAACGGCAATCTACATTTTTGATCAGGACTCCTAGGGGCTTAGTCAAATCAGATAAATAAATTTTGGTAGGTAATTTACCTGCTCTAACATACGTAAGAACACCTTTTAATTTGTGGAATCTTTTAACCATAAAATACATTTCACTTGTGCACTCATTGATGGTCAATCTGACTTCACTAAATTGTGGCCTCGATAACGTTACATAGCAATAACGTATTACAGCCTTTTACTTTTTCACTTCTTCCCCACAACTCATGTTTCACATAATGAAATTGTAGACCTATAAAGTACCAGAAACTGCAGTGCAAATAATTACGAGAGGACTTTATAGTTGGATACACCAGTATAGATATTGATCCTGCAAGTTTCTGCAACATGGCTTAAAAAATTCACTGACTAAATGATTGGTTATTGTGTCGATAAAGGACCAGACTTTGATTAGTAGAAATAATGGAGAGACTTCACTGTTTCTGCTAACAAGTATCCAAAATCTACACGAAAACTACTCATGTCTGCGTTTGTGAGAGTTCTTAAAAATAGGTAGCGCCAGGAGACAAAATGGATAATCGTACTACAAATCAACCATAAATGTTTTGTTTTGCTTTATTTTCAGCAATTGTAAACTAACGCAATTAGTAAATCGTTTATTTAATTGAGTTAACTGGAGAAAAGTCGAGAGAGAATGAAAACAGTATTGAACACAATGCACGTTTGATGAAATGGACAACCACAGAAAATAATAAAGTGTCTGTTTCATCAAGTTTATATTCACAACTAACTACTGAAACAATTACTGGAAGAATGTTCTTGTTAGAGTAGTGGCAGTTGTGAAATTGTGGACTTCACTTACGTGGAGACAATAAGATGATCGCTTCCCCTTGCAATGATAATAACTCAGGAATTTTGAAACTCCTTGCTCAGTTTGTTAGCTTTTTATAGGAAAATGGGAATGTGAAAAAGGATAAAGGGAAAAGATATGTAGCTATTGAATCTTTCCTCTGATTTCTTTGATGAAATTATTGTGCTGATGGGCAACAAAGTTCATAAACAGATGCTAAATTAGATCAAGACCCGCCAAATATTATTCAGTGACACTTATATCTACATCTAACATTTGCAATTCTGTTCAGTTGATTTTGGGTTTTAGAAATTGCATTAATGGTAGTATTTTTTAGTAAGTTTCTGTGTTTCATTCCAAATTTACAGCAATACCCAAAGAAATTTATGTCTAGGAATGACTCCTTTTCTAAAATGCATCGCCATATATATCCCGTAATGCTGAGGATAAAGCTAATGCATCAAACATATCAGGAAAATTCTGGGTCTACAAACACATATTAAATCAATAAATAGCGCTGTGTTGTATCTTTCATGTACAGCAGCCCATTCAATAAACTTGGTTGGAGAGCGTATGACATCACACTACAAAACCCTTTTTGTTTCTAGAAAAGTTGAATTTTTTTTCTTAACTGCTTCCACTTACAGGTGGTCTGTTCTTGAAACAGTGATTTTAATGACTACAGAAAATAGTGACAGGTATAAAATCACTGTCAAGGGCTTATCGGAAATAGGTGTGATGCCGAGAAGATGCATTGAGCACCCTAATAATTTATCACAATGGAATGTTTAATGCATTTTATGAAATGTCCAAATTCCAAAAATTACATAATAGTCACAAGGATAGAAGCAAACATAGATACGATGAAATATAATTTTTTGAATTTCCATCTAAGGCTGTATTGTCCACAACATTTCCCAAAGTTTTGGTACAGAAGGCAAATATCTACCTGGTCTCGATATAGTAATTGGTCTACAGTTGATTATTTCCTTGAAAGTATTTGTTTCAGATTTGCGAAGTATCTTTGATGAAATGGAACTTAAAGAAAAACCATTAAGCAACCTTTGGTTACAATCTTATGTACAAACCAGGGCTTCAAAAAAGAATTTGATTAGATTTGTAAATAAAATTAAATTGAAAAAACTAGAAGAACTCTTGAGTATTACCATACATGCTACAGGAACACACACATCCTCATCAACTGAAGTTTCTTGTTGAAACCCCACGCGCAACCAACCTAGCTTTCTTTACAACTATACCATTAACTGTTTTCTGGGTAAACACCCACTTGGAGTCTATAACATTCGCATTAGGTGGACATGGTACAAGTTCCCAANTGCTTCCCCAAATGGTGTAGGATTATCCATAGGTAAGGATCCTACTGATAAGGCAACCATCATTGTCATGTCAAATTCTTCAAACTACGAAGGCAATCGAGGTTCCCTGTTTGATCTTCTTTGTTCCGATGTCGGTTGAGTCACTGGTGAGGTTCTCCTGTGATTCACCGCCCCCGTTGGACGAGTTGGTTTCTTCAGCTTCATCTTTGCTTGGAGCACCAATTACCACCTCCTGTATACGTTTTGAAGTTTCATTCAATTTGACTGAGCGAGCAGTAACAACTTTTCCAAGCTCAGCGTCCCATAAACGATAACCATTGGTAACATACACTATCATAACAAGAGGCTGACTGCGTTCACTTAATTTTTTGGTACGATCCTTCTTTGGAATATGTGCATACGCGATAGAAAAGAAAACTCACATTTTTTCCAGCTCGACTGGATGCCCGTACCATAACTCTGATGGTCTCTGCTTGTTGGACAATGCAGATGTACGCAAACGATTAATAATGTACACAGCCTTTCGGATATCTTCACTCTACATTGTTTTGTCAAGGCCTGAGTCCAAAATAAAACATCTTGACATATTCAATAATGTTCTATTCATCCTTTCACAAATTCCGGACTGCTCAGGATTCCTGGCTATATTTGGCTCCAGCTGAATCCCCTTCTGCTTGCAAAAATCTCTAACTCAGAGGAACTATATTCACCTCCCTTGTCTGATCTAAATCCAGAAATTTTGCAGCAGAACTTCGCTGCCACCATGACTTCATATTCAAAAAATTGCTGAAAACAACCCCTTTATTTTTCAGCATGTATACAAATGTGAAATAAGAATAGTGATCAATAAATGTCACATAATACCTGCATTCTTCATGACTTATCGGTGTGATTGGCCCGGCAACATCACTGCTTACAATTTCCAAAAATCGCAGTGCTTTCTTTTAGTCCGGTATCGGGTTGAATGAAGAGCTAGTCATCTTTCCTTTAAGTCATACATCACACATTCTGTTGGTTGGGTATACTGAAGAATGTCCCATTCTTCTGTGATGTATGTCACCAGTCAAAGTCAGATTTGCATAATGATTCATTCTTGGGTTAAATCTTATGGTATACAAATTTCCAAGTTTCTCAAACCTGAATGTAGGTAACACCATTCTTTGTTATTTTTATTGCCCCACACTCGAAAATCACAGTATATCCTTTTTTTTTTCTTTTGGGTACAGAAATTAAATTGTACTGCAAGTCACCGCACAATAAAACGTATTTCAATTTGATGGGTTTGTCATCATAAGACATTAACAAAGTGCCACGCTTTATTACCTTTAATTTATGATCTTTCTGGGCAACATTTATTAAAACATTCACATCTTCTACATCCGTAGGTAAATGAGCAGCGTCAGACCCAATCAAATGATGTGTACATGCAGAATCTGCCAAAAAAATTACACTACTGCCTTTGTTTACAATAACATTATCATAGTTTACCGATACCATAGCTTCTTCTTCTTCTTCTTTCACTGTTGAAAAGAACCCTATTTCTTCTCTATCATCACAATCATGAACACAATAACACTTTTTTTTGTACTCGTTATCACGACCACCACCTTTGTAATTAATTTTCCCTCAATTTTGGATCGGTCCTCGATTTGGACAGTCAACTTTCTTGTGCCCACGGACTCCGCACGCATTACACTTGAAGGGAAAGTCTGTAGAGGGTTTAGATAGCTTTGGATTGTTGTAGTGATGAAAATTAGAACATTTACCCCGTCCTCTAGAGTCAGACGCATAAANGGGTTTAGATAGCTTTGGATTGTTGTAGTGCTGAAAATTAGAACATTTACCCCGTCCTCTAGAGTCAGACGCATAAAATGCTACGCCTTGCTGCATTCCCATTTGCCCTTTTTCTCTCAACTGTCGCATTTCTAATTGGATCAGTTTATTTTGTACAAACTCGATTGTCACCACTACAGATGTTTGCGAAAATAGGACGTCAATCGATGTGGTAAATGACTGATAAGACCTGGGCATAACGAAAAGAAGATGTGATATCTCTTCTTCGTCATCGTAGGTAGCACCTGTTGAATGTATGTCTTGCACTTTACTTACAAAGCTTTCCAACAAATTGGCAAGACTACCTCTCTTGAATCGCATTTCCCCCTGTTCTCATTTTAAATCCACTCTTGCTGACAAACCTTATCTCGTATATGTAGCTTTCAGGGCTGAAAACATATCCCTCCCTGAAGTTTTCGTTTTAATGACTCCCATCACACTGTCTGTAACAGCTTGCACGATAATGTCCCGCATCTTCAAGTCCATTTTCTTGAAATTATTTTCAGAAGTTTCACTGTTCCTTTCACTTAAAGCTTCCAAGCATTGTTCTCTTTCCAAACAGATTTTCAATCCAAACTCCCAGTCAGAAAAACCAGTACCGTCTAACTGTTTTAGGCTTGCAGGTACGCTGTTTACAGCCGCCATGCTTTCTACGACAACGTCCTGCTTCACGCAAGAAATTCCGGCCTTACACGTTTTCTGCCTTATGTAAACAACACTTTTCCGAATTCCGCACCTGGGCCTATTACCTATCTACTATATAAAAATAAGTCGGGTTTTCCTTCCTGACGCTATAACTCCAGAACGCANAGTCTTGTTCCTTGCCTGGTTCTCTAGTTCTTCGGTAATTGTCTCTTCCCATCATTCCTTGGCTTCAACTGCTTCCCCAAATGATGTAGTATTATCCATAGGTAATGATCCTACTGATAAGGCAACCATCATGGTCATGTCAAAGTCTTCAAACTACGAAGGCAATCGAGGTTCCCTGTTTGATCTTCTTTGTTCCGATGTCGGTTGAGTCACTGGTGAGGTTCTCCTGTGATTCCCGCCCCCGTTGGAGTAACAACTTTTCCAAGCTCAACGTCCCATAAACGATAACCATTGGTAACATACACTATCATAACAAGGGGCTGTCTGCGTTCACTTAATTTTTTGGTACGATCCTTCTTTGGAATATGTGCATACGCGATAGAAAAGAAAACTCACATTTTTTCCAGCTCAACTGGATGCCCGTACCATAACTCTGATGGTCTCTGCTTGTTGGACAATGCAGATGTACGCAAACGATTAATAATGTACACAGCCTTTCGGATATCTTCACTCTACATTGTTTTGTCAAGGCCTGAGTCCAAAATAAAACATCTTGACATATTCAATAATGTTCTATTCATCCTTTCACAAATTCCGGACTGCTCAGGATTCCTGGCTATATTTAGCTCCAGCTGAATCCCATTCTGCTTGCAAAAATCTCTAACTCAGAGGAACTATATTCACCTCCCTTGTCTGATCTAAATCTGGAAATTTTGCANTTCTGCTTGCAAAAATCTCTAACTCAGAGGAACTATATTCACCTCCCTTGTCTGATCTAAATCTGGAAATTTTGCAGCAGAACTTCGCTGCCACCATGGCTTCATATTCAAAAAATTTGCTGAAAACAACCCCTTAATTTTTAGCATGTATACACATGTGAAATAAGAATAGTGATCAATAAATGTCACATAATANCTGAAAACAACCCCTTAATTTTTAGCATGTATACACATGTGAAATAAGAATAGTGATCAATAAATGTCACATAATATCTGCATTCTTCATGACTTATCGGTGTGATTGGCCCGGCAACATCACTGCTTACAATTTCCAAAAATCGCAGTGCTTTCTTTTAGTCCGGTATCGGGTTGAATGAAGAGCTAGTCATCTTTCCTTTAAGTCATACATCACACATTCTGTTGGTTGGGTATACTGAAGAATGTCCCATTCTTCTGTGATGTATGTCACCAGTCAAAGTCAGATTTGCATAATGATTCATTCTTGGGTTAAATCTTATGGTATACAAATTTNGTGATGTATGTCACCAGTCAAAGTCAGATTTGCATAATGATTCATTCTTGGGTTAAATCTTATGGTATACAAATTTCCAAGTTTCTCAAACCTGAATGTAGGTAACACCATTCTTTGTTATTTTTATTGCCCCACACTCGAAAATCACAGTATATCCTTTTTTTTTTCTTTTGGGTACAGAAATTAAATTGNGTGATGTATGTCACCAGTCAAAGTCAGATTTGCATAATGATTCATTCTTGGGTTAAATCTTATGGTATACAAATTTTCAAGTTTCTCAAACCTGAATGTAGGTAACACTATTCTTCCTTATTTGTACTGCCCCACACTCGAAAATCACAGCATATCCTTAATTTTTTATTGTGGGTACAGAAATTAAATTGTACTGCAAGTCACCGCACAATAAAACGTATTTCAATTTGATGGGTTTGTCATTATNTTGGGTACAGAAATTAAATTGTACTGCAAGTCACCGCACAATAAAACGTATTTCAATTTGATGGGTTTGTCATTATAAGACATTAACAAAGTGCCACGCTTTATTGCCTTTAATTTATGATCTTTCTTGGCATGTAAATAATTTTGTAAGTGTTCTTCTACATCCATAGGTAAATGAGCAGTGTCCGACCCAATCAAATGATGTGTATATGCAGAATCTGCCAAAAAAATTACACTACTGCCTTTGTTTACAATAACATTATCATAGTTTACCGATACCATAGNAAAAAAATTACACTACTGCCTTTGTTTACAATAACATTATCATAGTTTACCGATACCATAGCTTCTTCTTCTTCTTTCAATGTTGATAAGAACCCTATTTCTTCTCTATCATCACAATCATGAACACAANACATGCAGAATCTGCCAAAAAAATTACACTACTGCCTTTGTTTACAATAACATTATCATAGTTTACCGATACCATATCTTCTTCTTCTTCTTCTTTCACTGTTGAAAAGAACCCTATTTCTTCTCTATCATCACAATCATGAACACAATAAGCTTTTTTTTGTACTCGTTATCACGACCACCACCTTTGTAATTAATTTTCCCTCAATTTTGGATCGGTCCTCGACTTGGGCAGTCAACTTTCTTGTGCCCACGGACTCCGCACGCATTACACTTGAAGGGAAAGTCTGTAGGGGGTTTAAATAGCTTTGGATTGTTGTAGTGCTGAAAATTAGAACATTTACCTCGTCCTCTAGAGTCAGACGCATAAAATGCTACGCCTTGCTGCATTCCCATTTGCCCTTTTTATCTCAACTGTCACATTTCTAATTGGATCAGTTTATTTTGTACAAACTCGATTGTCGATTGTCTGCCTTATGTAAACAACACTTTTCCGAATTCCGCACCTGGGCCTATTACCTATTAACATATATACCTCGGTGTGGTATGAATTTGGGAATAAATACTACCTGATTAAGAGAAAACTTTTATTATAAGAACAATGCACTACACTGCAGAAACACACAACGATTACCGAACCTTGCAAAGTATGACGGTAGAGTGCAGCACCTCCCAGTAACCAACCAATAGGGAGAGACTTACAGAATTGCGCCATAATACAAACTTCAATAATACATTGGTATATATAAAAACTATTAAAAAATATTAAAAATTCTAATCTGTATGAGCATTCTATATGAACGAAAAAACATCCTGGTAATATTAGAGTTAGTTAAACTAAAAAAAAAAATTTATATTATACAGAAAATAGGTTGACAAAGCTATTTAAAATTTACAAAGTTTTAAATTATGATATACAATCTTTTATATATTAAAAGTGATGTGTGGTCAACAAATTAGAAAATAATTCTTATATATATAAATTATACATAAATAAAAACTAAGAAATCAGATATAAATATACTTTGTTGGAAAACTTATGCGAACGATAACAGTCAAAACTTATGAATTAAGAAAGACAGTATCTTTTTATATAAAAAATTAATTAATTTTTTATCATAAGTGCTACCTTTTTACCAAAAAATGAGCATCTCTCTTAATTTTTTAACTACCTTATATTCATTTGTGGATAAATTACCTCATAAAAGTGTTGAATTTTTATTTGACCTCAATACAGATCAAAAAGATGATTTTATTTAACAATAATGGAACAATATATATTTACAAATTATTAAATTTTAAGATTAACATTAAGATGTAATTTTTTGATTATATTTGAAGTTTTGTTTNTTATATTTGAAGTATTGTTCGAAACAGGTCTTTTCTTAACTATGTAATTACATTTTTCATATAGTGTTTCTTTGATAGGATTAGTTTGAACATTTTTCTTATCTTCAGGGACATTATAGATTTCAGCTATTAATTTGTCAATTACTTCCAGTGCTACATCATCTTCAATAGCTTTCCTTATAATGGTACATTCAAAGTATGTTCTAAATAATTTATCCAGAAAAATTAGCAATTTATTCAAATTTTTATAACAGATCTCATCTCTCTCATTATTTATCATATTGACAATATCATTGCNTCATTATTTATCATATCGACAATATCATTGTCACTATCCCAAATTTATTTGATATATTTAGATAAATCATTCTCTTACATTCAGTATATTTCCTTTCTTATCTCAACTTTCAATTGTTTAATAAAAGTATAATTTACTGAATCAATCGCCTTATAATTGTTTTTTATTTTCATGAATGCATAGTAAATTCTGTCCTCTTCTGCTCTACAGTGTTGTTTGTGAATAATAATTGTTTTGCTATATTCTTTTGAGTCCCACCCACTTTGAAATTGTTTTGCTGTGCATATTACCCAGTATTAGAATTCTACACGACTTCATCTTTTTTTTTCAAATTCTCTCTTTCATTAATTATAGTTTTCAACTCAAATGCCCTATTTTTTCTTGATGTACTACATTATCTCTAATTTCTTATTTATTCTCATAATAATTAGATAATTGTCCTTTCTCTAATTTATGTTTTGCATATTCTGCATTTTATGATAAAACCTCACTACCGGCGCTAGCGCCCGTGAGTTTCTTGAGCGATTTGAATTGGAAGGTGAGGATTTTCTGAGCTCCATTGTGACTGATGATGAAACATGGGTGGCTCATTACACCCCTGAGACAAAAAGATAGTCATCACAGTGGCGGCACACTGGTTCCCCATCTGCCAAAAAATTTAAAACCTCAATTTTGGCCAAAAAAAATTATGGCAACCGTGTTTTAGGACCAAAAAGGGATCATTTTTATTGATTGCTTGTCTCAGGGGGAGATGATTTCTGTGAGACCCTACAAGAGCTCGAGAGAGCAATTCAAAACAAACGGAGGGGAATATATGGACGAAGGGAGTGTGTTTGTTGCATGACAACGCCCGTCCGCACGCGGTTAACGCCACCAAGGTGCTTTTGAACTCGTTTGGTTGGGACATTTTGAACCACCCTGCATACTCCCCTGACTTGGCACCTTCAGATTTTCATCTTTTCACCTTCCTGAAGACTCACATGGGTGGAAAAAAATGTCTAACCTATGAGGAGGTGAAACAAGAGGTCTTGAAGTGGACGAAGGAGATGGCGGGACAGTTCTATGAGGAGGGCATCAAAAAGCTTGTGCAACGACTTATAACCTGCATAGAACGGGAAGGCGACTGCGTGTAAAAATAAGTAACATATATAACTTCAATATCCTGCAATTTTGTTTAGATAACGTTTTCCTTACAAATACAAATATTGAGTACTCATACTTTCAGGATATGCCTCTTATATCCAAATTTTCATTGCCCCATGAACCTTTCTGTAATACGCCCCTTATAATTTCATATATTAATTAACATATTCATTATCACTCTTTATAATAGCATGGATATTTTCTTTGTCTTCTAATATCTCAGATATTTCGTTTATTTTTAACCAATAATTTTTATATTTATCTAATAAAAACACATAATTCGTAGTGTTTAGTGCGAGAGAATAATGTTTTATATCAATAATCAATTCCATTTAGGTAAATCACATTTAATATTACTATCTTTACAATTTTTATATACAGTAGAGCACCCCTCACCCGGAATCATCGGGGGAAGGGCTATTCCGGTCGAGGGAAAATTCTGTTTAAGGGAAATGAGGGTGGGATGGTGTGAAAAATAACACATTTTTATTCTGAGCTCGTGTATATGTGGCACATAATTTTAACTTAAGAAATCGACGAGTGTAAATTATTTGTTTTATCCTTAAAGTTACAAAACCATAAAAAAAACACTACGTTCTGTTTATGAAATGTGAGTCGTAAAACTCCCGGCGCTACGTTAATGACCTTCATTCTCAACCTTCTAGGGGGGATTCTTATCTCTTCGCGCGGCACGTGTCTGCCTGAGTAAGCGAGATCTGGATATGGTCCATACCGTATAAGAAGGCCACTTTCTGACAGTCAGTGAGTGGCAATTGACTAATACTAAACAAACAAAGTGCCATTTAGAAAATCCTGTATCAGCTGATGCACGAACGAACAAAAGTTAATATTATGTTGGCTATTCTGAGTGCACTGCCAACGCACATCACACAAGCAGAAAATACGCGATAAGAAAGAGTTCCATGTTTAATTAATACATTTTATTTTATGTGATCACAAAACAATGGTTGTTAGTGTTAAAAACTAAACTTCGTGATAATGTAGTTATGTTTAGGTGATCAAAATGAAATGTACAATAGAACGATACGACGTGGAAAAGTTTTCTGAAGTTGTGCTAACTTCAGAAAGCTTTTTCACGTCGTATCATCCATCTCAAACCTTGCTTTCAACACGTCCATGATATTAATTCCAAAAGCATACAGAAATATTACATAATATTGTTGAATTATTTTTTCTAATAATTTGACGAAACGACACGAATTTTAAATGTATTTCCAGCCCGTAACATAAGAATTATCAACTTTAAAATATACGCTATCTTTTGACCATAAAGAGAGTTACTCAAAACTTCGTCGTGACGTGCTGCGCGCTATCTATCGGATATTCTGCGAGCTATTACCAGCCAGAAATGAATCTCTTTCCAGCGTGATAATAACGAATTTACAAACATATGCCAATAGTTATATTTTTCCACGAGCTCTGCATAATTTTTAAAGTAACATATATTTCATATACAACGATTTGGAGTACAAGTCATTTATATTCGGCGGGTAATCGTTCGTCTACGTTAGTTATATGCCATATTGTTCTCTGGAAACCCATCTCCTTGATTCCGTAGACACGCGTAAATAGTTTTTAAGCAATTCTAACGTTATTCCACGTCACATATTTCCAACTCGAATATATTAGCTATAAACTCCAAAGTGTAATAATAGATACAACAGACCGTCTCGAAAATTGTAACCCAAATTCACTATCTCAGACAAATTAAAAAAGAGTTATAAAATACCTAACATTTTATATTTTTTCTTTTATAACTTACTTATATTTTTAGACAGATGTCAGTCTTAAAATATCTTAAAATTTGTTTAGCATTGCAGTACAATGAGAAGTGGATTAGCTGACAGCGTATTGATAAAAAAAATACAGCCCCGACGTGACGGACCAGCTGATGGCGGAAGGATACGTAGTCAAATGTAAACAGTGGCGCTACTTTCGCCGAGCTGTCAAAAAGTGGCCTTCTTATATTGTACAGAATATATCATGTTACTGTTTGTGTTGACGGGGTGCGGGGTTTAACTTAGTTTCTAAGGAAGTCAAAAAAATAATAAGAAATGAATAGCACATCACGTGTGTTTAAACGCGTATGGGTCGCACGCAGCATACTTCAGTCTGCCTGTCTTCGACTGTTCTGTTTTGTATCACCTCTAGCCGCCTTTCAGCTTGTGCACTTCTTTTCTCTTTTTTCTGTCACCCTCTCGCTTGGCGTGCTTCCTTTCAACCACCACCACCACCACCCCTCCTACCTGCTACAACAACAACAGCCATCCAGCACCAAGCAAGCTTGCTCGCTCCCTTTCTTTTCTTTCACCCTCCTCTGACCTCTTTTTTGTTTGTCTCGCTCTCTCTCTATCTCTCTCTCTCTCTCTCTCTCTCTCTATCTCTCTCTCTCTCCCCCTCTATCTCTGGTTGAATGAGCCAGCCAGCAGTAGCTATGTGTGTGTGACGCCGCACACACACATGCACAATACCATTGCCTGCTCGACAACAGCCGGCGGAGCTGNTCTCTCTCTCTCTCTCTCTCTCTCCCCCTCTATCTCTGGTTGAATGAGCCAGCCAGCAGTAGCTATGTGTGTGTGACGCCGCACGCACACATGCACAATACCATTGCCTGCTCGACAACAGCCGGCGGAGCTGGCAGGCTACGCACGCTGCACATGTTCTGCAATTTAAACGCAATGTTGAGGCATTTTTACATAAATACAAACTTTTATTTACGCGGAATACTGCGTTGTTGCTACTTTTTAGCAGGCGGCGTGGCAACGATAACATTCAATGGCAAATTAATTAGTTTGAAGTTGCCATAGTTTGCTGTTGCCGCACTAGCATGATGAGGCCCGGCAAAATTTACGGGAATACAAAAATTCAGTGCGGGCTATCCTTGAAATATTAATAATCCCTAATTTTTCATCAAAAACTTCTGGTGCGGTCTAAACACACCAAAATACGGCACCTGTACACTAACACGTTAGAACACTAAATTCTGAAAGTCGCACAGCTAAAACCAACGGCATGAGTTGCACATTGCCGTTAGTCACTGTCACTTGTGTCATTATGCAGCTTGTTGACCACCTAACATGCATGTACAGTCCGGTGTGAGCAACGAAAGACCTCTTGCGAGCGCGGGAAAAGTATGGCACAACATTGCGACGTTTGAATTTTTTTTTGGAAAATAACTTCCGGATAAGGAGAGTTCCGGTCAAGGGAATTCCGGTTAAGGGGTGCTCTACTGTACTTTGATATAAATATCACCCAGTTAATATTTACCACCTGGAATATTATATAAATGTTTCTTAACATCATTAGTTTTTAAATATATTTTGGTCAAACAAATTAATCCAAATATCTTTAACCAACATCATAAATTTATTTTATAATTATTGTTATTGATGTACGCAAAAATTCTTAATAACCTATCTGTTCTATTAATTTCATATATGTTGTGGTAACTGATGGATACATAATTCATCACATTTTCTGTGATCGCTCTATCGATTGAAGTGATAGACGCTTTAAACAAAGCAGTACCTTTCCAATCAACAGCCTTTCCCAGTGTGTTGTTATAAGTTGTCAGATCCTTGTTTCTATTATAAACCAGTTGTCAGATGACACAACAGTCTCAGGTTGGCAACCGACACGATGCAGTCGCTTCGTCATAGCTGAGATGTTGTCTGTTAATAGTTACTCATGCAGTGGCTAAGAGAAGGCATTACCTGTTTGCTTAACCATTCACCTAACCAAACTAGTACAGAGGTGTATTTTCTATACTCCTTGTTAACTTTTATTTTATACTGTGAACAAACTAATGCAGTACCAAAAATATTTTGTTTAAAAAAACACTTTGCTTATGGATGCCCCTTTTTCAAACAAAAATTTTTCATTGTCTGTATCCAATGGTTAGAATTACACATTGCGACTTACAACACAAAGGTTGAGTTTTCAATTTCCACTTAGTCTTTGTGCTAAAACCATAAATCAGGTGTGGGCGCCCCACACACACAAGTTCGAAATTTACCACCAAGATTGAATGGGAATTGAATCCTCAATCTTTTGTGTCATGACTTATATGCTGTACATGAGTGTCACAAATAGGGACCATAAAAAGTGTTGTTAGTATGATAAATGAGGCATGAATATACAAAGTGTTTAATAAACAATATTTTTTTTCTGAACTGCATTAATTTATTTATAATAAATAATGTAAGTTAACTGGAAATAAAGAAATTACACTGTTGTAGCTTAGTTAACTTAACAGTGAGACAGACAGCTGGTGCGTTCTGTAAGGCAGTGCATGGGTCACAATTAAAGGCCTGCATCTCAGCTATGAGAGTGAGACTGCATCATGTTGTCTGCTAACACGAAACATTATTGTGACAGCTGCCAACTCGCTTATAATGGAAACAGTCATCTGACAACCTTGAACACACAGACATCAACTGTTGACAGGGAAGGTAGGACTTTGTATAACTTTTTATCACTCTATCCAATAGAGAGATCACAGAAAATATACTGAATTAAGCATTGGTCTGCTTCCTAAACAAATATGAAGTTAACGGAACAGACAGCCAGTCAAATTTTTTTGAGTACAACAAAAACAATAATTATAAAATAAATTTTCTTTCTTGGTTTAAAGATATTTGCATTTTGTAGTTCGCCCAGAAAAATTTCATTATCTAATATTATTATAGTTACTTTCACATATTTTTGCAGGTGGTGAATTTTTTATACTGGCTGAAAATTTAAATCATACAGTAGACTCGCGATTATCCAAGCCCCGGTCAACCAACCCTCCGAGTCAACCGAGCTGGTCGTCGGAAGATAAAAAATATTAATAATGCTCCTAAAAGCAGGACAATTAAGGCGAGAAGCAATGTTTCTTCGTTTGACGTGCAAGGATGAGGAGTCTGCTATTGCTAGGTCGAGCATTAGATGTCTCCTCTACTGGCGGTTGTTAGGTAGAGCTGTCATTTTGCGTGAATATGAAGGATACTAATTCTAGGAAATGCTGGCCCACCCGTCTCATCTCATGGTAGGGTTCACTTNGCCCACCCGTCTCATCTCATCGTCGGGTTCACTTGGAACTCCTCGTATTGTCACAGTCACCTGACGCTCTCAGTTGTCTTTGCGCTCTCGCTAAACTTGGTTGTTTTTGTGATTTTTATGTGCTTTTATTCTTTTCTGTGTTTCATTATGAGCGGAATACGGAAGAGAGTTGTAGTTTCTCTTGAGCATGGGATAAAGTAAAAACTTCTACCATTCAAAAGTCATGGAAAAAAATTAATTTGGCTTAGATGGACAACCCAAACAACTACCAGAACAGGAGAATGTGAACTAACTAGTTCAACTGGCCAATGAGATAACTGTTGAAAATCAAAAGTGAAAAAATNACCAGAACAGGAGAATGTGAACTAACTAGTTCAACTGGCCAATGAGATAACTGTTGAAAATCAAAAGTGAAAAAATTCGTGATTGGTGCAAGGCAGATGTCCAGATGGAGATTCCGATGAGGAAATTATCGATATGGTTATCAATCCTAAACACAGTGAAGAAGACGACGACACGGACAAGATAACACCAAAAATATCACATTCCGATGGGTTGAAATCGATCAACGCTGCTCTTGCTTGCATAGAGCAACAAGAAGAGTGTAGGCCACATGACATACTGACTTTTCAGAGATGGCGTAACATCGCATCATCCAAGCGAGGACAGAGGTTAGCTCTGAAAATAGTCCAAGACTTTTTTAAGTAACATGTACATCTCATGTTTCCACTAACTTACAGGTCTGTAACAACAGGTTTGTTTTACCTTTTCAATTACAATAAACCAGTTTTACATTCTTCACGTGATTTTTTCATATTTTTACCACAATAACACCCAACCTCCGTATTATCCAAGTTTTACCATATGCGAGGTGATATCGCTCCCAATTATCTCGGATAATCAATGGTCTACTGTAGTATACAAAATTAAGCAAATTGTTTTTTTAATTATTATATAAATGGAATTAATTCTGTATAAGAAAAATAATTCCCTTTCATTAAATAATAAAAATCTTTTATTTATATTGAATAAAAATAAAAATCATTGATATAAAATAAAGAATGTTGAGATATTAGAACACAAAGACAAAAACCAAGCTAGTATAAAGAACATTGATGAAGATTAAAATATTTATGAAAAAATAAGCAGTATATTGCAGAAACAGTGATGTGGCAATGAAAAATCAGATAAATTTATTAATAATTTTGGTCTAATAGCTTTTATTTTATCATCTGCAAAAGAAAAGACAAATTTTTGTAAAAACTTGTGTGAAATTAATAAAACCATTAATTTGTGAGTAAATGTCCGGGCCCCACTTAAGAGGACAGCATTGGACATTCTCAGACCATTGCCATTCAGTGAGAGAGGGGAACTGTACCTTCTGTTAACATAATATTATTTCACAAAGTGGCCTGACGTCATTATGGTTCCAAACCTAATGGCTCGAATTGTAGCTGAGGCACTTGTAGAGCATGTCTAATCCAGGTTTGGAGTACCGCTCCAACTTCATTCTGACCAAGGAGGAAATTTTAAATCCATTCTTTACCAAGAATTAGCAAGGATTATAGGAATGAAGGAAACTCGTACCACCACAGCACAACACCCTCATTCCTATGAGATAGTCGAGACGTTCAAATGTACCCAGAAACAGTATATGCCGATCCTCATGGAAGACAACCGGAAGAATTCGGTCTCCAGGGTACCCTTATTTCTCCTGGCATATAGTTCGTTAATCCACGATAAAACAGGTTTTATGGCCCAAACGCCGGCACACCCTCCATCCTCCCGCACTCCAACTGTACGCTGGCAGTACAGGGAACTTCTCCTGTTCTGTATTTAGTGCCTTCTGATTCTGTTGTTCTCACACGGCTTTCTGCCCGTTTTCTCATATAAAACCTGTCCTCCCCAATTAGTAATACCCCGACTTGAACTAGAAGCCTTTACCCAGGTATTACTTCATGGCTCATCGGAATTTTCTATTAGTCACTGCTGAATGTCTCCTAATCGTTTCCCAACTTTCTTACAAGTAACCAAGTTAATTGTTGGAATGGGACAATTAAATATTTTTTTCACAAAATTTGCATATTTTATTGTTTATATTTTATTGCAACAAACTTTTAAGATTATAATTTAGTTAAACTAGAGATATTTAAGGCTCTTTGTACAATAAAAATATTGCTTATCAAACACCATAACAAAATCTCGATAGAGTTTCGAACCTGGAAATTGTGTAGTCAGGTGCTACACCTTCGCAACATCAACTATAATGACGATGTTTGAGTGTCTGTGGATCCATATTATTCTAATAAAGGGCATGTATGTAATTAAATGTTTTCAAATTTTACAGCTTCACCTTTTTGTTTCCTGTTATAATTGTTTTATTGGGATAGTTTATACCATTATTAAGCATCAATAACTGCACAAACAAACAACGTTACTATTCTGATTGACATGAACACTAAACAAACTCTCTGGCCGTGTTTTCGAACGAAATGCATTTACATGACCCAATTACTTNCTGATTGACATGAACACTAAACAAACTCTCTGGCCGTGTTTTCGAACGAAATGCATTTACATGACCCAATTACTTAAGAGTCATCCAAATAAATGCCAGTTCCGGACTAGGTTGATGATGTTGCCAACACAAATTATGTTTTACATATATATATGATTTTTCCAGGTAACCAACCAAAATGTTGATATGAATCTACATGATATTTATAATATTTACGGT
>NQII01006659.1:96706-113944 GCA_002778355.1 Clitarchus hookeri | reverse complement strand
GGATCTCGATTGCAATTGTTCATGCAGCTCCAGTTACAGACACAGTAGTGCTTCGCCATCGAGCGGAACAAGGTCGCCAGCAGATACGTGCAGTTCCAGGAGTATTTGAACGTGCCAGACAATCAATGACGCGGCGTGCTCGGGCGTGCATTCGTGCACAAGGTGGACATTTTGAGCACTTCGTGTGTTCAGGCGTGCATTCAGGCACAAGGTGGACATTTTGAGCACTTCGTGTAGTGACGTATCACTGCTGGAACCAGAACACGACTACAACTACTCGAACCGGAATGTGCCAGGAAGACTACTACGAATAATGACATGTTAATAGGGACATACAGTGTTTTTTTTTTGGGGTGTTCTATCCACTCCCCAATTACTGTATACATATTTATTGGGCGTTTGTATTTTATACATATATTATTATTTTAAGCACAGACTGTTTTTATATGCAATATGCGCTTAGTATTCACTCTAAAGATTAAAATTTTACTGCCAGTTGATGACGTAAATACAAATTAAAACAACAAATAAAAAACGTTTTAAAAATATAAGTGTAATAGTATCGCTTTGTCTATCATTAAAAATGTACAATTGAAAGGACAATTTACAAGACTTCAGTAACGTGGAAGATTAATAATATAAGAACTATTGTTTATGTTCAACAATTTTTTTAAATTTAAAACCACATTCTGTGTTTGCAATTGTAAGATGCCTCGGGGGAGTTTACAACTTTCCTACATATTTGGGGACATTCTGTGCAGCACGGAGATCGAGCCAACATTTGTGTTGTGCAGCTTACCCATCGTCGAAATCATTCGAGAGAACGTCCACTCAATGCAAACTTGATTTGGTGGCTTGTGTGGCATCTAAGGTGCGCCTACGTCTTAACAGGCACAAACAAACCTCACGACTATGCAGTCGACAACTGTGGATTATTTCCTTGTTTTCGTTAACGACTATACCTAACTACTGTAACTCGCCATTAATACTCAAATACTTTCCTATCAGTTTTATTTCCTTTAAGCTTTGTTGATAAAATGTTTTTAAAGAAGCAAAACAGTATATAGTAAAGATAAATTATAACAACATGTCTTACTATTACGTTTTCGTTTGACTCTGGAAGAAGGTTTCGACAACGACAATTCTGTTTGAACCGTGAGAATAACGTTTTCTTATTGGATATATTCAGGTTTCTGATCGCACTCAGTACTTCAGCTATACCGCAAGCAGAAGGCAATTTCCTCCGAAATTCTTCGCAGGCACATTACAATTTTCGCGGAGACCGCCCATCCATAAACAAAATAAATACGACATAGTGCAGCAATATATGTAATCTTCTGACTGTGTTTATTCGAAAATTCATAATATCAAAATTAAACACATGAGGATTCAATGAGCTGATTTCACTATTATTTCTTAAGGACCCCTTTTTCCTAAAGAATAAAACTGCCACGTTACAGCGTAGAACCCTGTTTAAATTGTATTTACTGCTCGATATAAGTATTCTTAAAGTTGCGTACATAAAACATTCAGAAAACTAAATAAAAATTTTGGTGTTCACAAATAGAATCTTTATTCTTTTAAAATGGTGTTTGGCTCGAAACTGATTTTCTACATGGCTGCTAACTATATTGGAGCATGCTAGTCAATGTCCAACTTTTAAATTTTTACACGAAAAGGGAACGAATGTTTTCTAATTCGATTTCTCTAAAGTTCCCAGAACACCTCGAACCTGCTATAGAAGTATTTCTACAAAATTATGTCAGAATTTAGAAAAAAAACATTCTTTTTATAAAGACGTTATAAACTACCCTGAGGCAACTACAAATTGCAAACATAGAAAGTAGTACAAATTAAAAAAAAAATTGTTGAACGTAAACAATATTTCCTGTATTGTTCATCTTTCACGTTACTGAAATCTTGTAAAATGTCCTTATAATTGTACATTTTTAATGATAGACAAAGCGATACAATTAGACGTCTGTTTTTAAAACGCTTTTTATTTGCTGTTTTAATTTGTATTTACGTCATCAATTGGCAGTAAAATTTTAATCTTTAGAGTGAATATTATGCACATATTGCATATAAAATCAGTCTGTGCTTGAAATAATAATGTATGTATAAAATAAAAACGTCCAACAAATATGTATACAACGAATTAATTTTTTTCCAGCGTACATTGATAACTAAGCTTGTCGTGTTTGCCATTAATTTTATTTATATGCTCAAGGCGTCTTATGAAGTATCGCTAACGAAGAGGACGAGCTGTAAAACGTGGTGACGAGGAGAGTTAATTGAATATTAGTCTGAAGGAGGCTTTAATTATCCATTATTAATTTGACAGAACAACTGTCTTTATTTTTTGTACCAAGTTAAATAGGCCATTAATATCCTTATTATTGTATCCAAACAGTCGTGCATAATTTCAACAGGTTACTCAGTAATCAATTAACTGTTTGAAACACGATGGCTAATGATGTGTGATGGTGAATGCATGTTGTAAAAATGGTGTACGAAAGGGTGTTTGTGAAAATGTTTAGAATTATTGTTATTATTTATTTTGTAGGTATCCTGTACTCCACTTTCCCTACAATACATTAAGAAATCTATGGAGGGAATTTAGAAGTAATGGTGATAATATATATTTGAGATCATAATATTATACATGAAACCTGTGAACATTGGATGGTCTATTTGAGTGTTATAGAGTAGAATTTTTTAACCAGTACTTGGAACTATGTTCTAACTACTTTATGCACTGTCATTATTTCTTTTTATTTATATAATAATTTCATTTGTTTCTGTATTATTTCTTCTGACGTTCTTCATTTCCCATTTTTCAACTCGTCAGGGGTTGCCGGCGAAAAAAAAAAGTATGTAAATAATGCCACACAATTTGAAATTACAATCTGACTGTACCATTATTAGTCTTCTTTGACGTTGAAAGATTGATAACACCTAATTAACGTTATCAGATAAGCATCTGTGAAAAAAATATGCTATAATAATGCAATCTAACAGTGCAGGTTCTCATTTGTAAAATGTTAATTAGCTTTAATTTGCGATGTATGTTGCCTTGCCCTAGGTGCCATCTCCACAAGAAATGTATTAAGTTATTTTTTTTTTAATTTAACAAAATATGCTAGTACGTATAAGAACACAAACTGCGAAAGACTTATAAACTTGCGTCGNATTTTTTTTTTAATTTAACAAAATATGCTAGTACGTATAAGAACACAAACTGCGAAAGACTTATAAACTTGCGTCGTAAACAGTGCAACAGAAGGTCGGTATTCCTTAGGCCTTCTCCCGGAATAACTTTAGAAATCCATCACTGCCACATGCACACATCACCATGCATCCATTTCGCTAATCCCTTGAACCATGGTTTCCTAGCTGGAGACGAGACGAGACATTGACAATTATTTTCACANGCATCCATTTCGCTAATCCCTTGAACCATGGTTTCCTAGCTGGAGACGAGACGAGACATTGACAATTATTTTCACAGCAGCTATGTTAAAGAACACAAGGGTGACTTCAGAAATGTTGAAAAGACTTAAGTATTTTTTTCATATATATTTACGGGCACACTATTCTCCTCAATATTTTTTACTATCCCGCCCTTAATACGAAATACAAAACTTTAAAATCTTAAAATATTTATTATAATACCGATATTCCAGCTTTTAAGACAGTTCATGCAAGTATTAAAACAACGTTCATTAAAAATCTTTCCTAGTCAAGAAAAAATATGATTAAGAATGTTAATTAAAAGTGCCCCTTTATAAAACCCAATACAAGAATTTAAATAACAAAACCCTTGACATTACCGAACTTCTATCGACACGTATTTGAAACCCCATACAACAAAACACTACATGAAATTCTTGCATGATTATTGAAACATTGTTATCCCCCCAAACGTGATCTCCTAGCACGCCCCTACAATGGCTAGCAGAGAGCTGCCGCCGTGAGACTTCCTGCGATTGTCCGTCGACGACATGTTCGGCGAGGGTTAAGGAGAACCAGGCCCTGCCATCTTGGATTTTTTTTTTTTAACTATTTTCGCCATAAGTTCCAGTTAAGAAATCTTAACGAAATTTTTCGCACGACATGGCATACATAATGGCGACTGTAGCTTTATAAACCTGTTACATTTTCACGGCGGTTATTAATTTATGACTGGTGGTGGCCGGATAGAAATAAGTAATTTTCTTATTACTGGCGGTTACAGAAATTATTCTGACAACAGTAGTCAATGAATACATGTTTTAGAGCAATCGGTTCAGAAAGTAGCTGATGACGCGCCCGATGACGTCAGCAACATGGCGATCAGGTCACATAGCAACAGGAAACATTTTATGAGAAAATTAAAAAAATTTATAATTACAAAACTTGAAAACCTTTTCTTGGATATTTTTATATAACTACTTTTATACCAAATGTCTAATACAATATTTCATAATATAAAAAAAACACATCAAAATATTTTGATAAAATATATAGCTAAAGAGCCAAAAAAAATTGACACAAAAAATATTTAAAATGATTTTTACGATCTCGCAGCANGATAAAATATATAGCTAAAGAGCCAAAAAAAATTGACACAAAAAATATTTAAAATGATTTTTACGATCTCGCAGCATTACATTACTTTTGTATATTTTCAAAATATCATCCCAAAAATTTGCATGCTTTAAGTTTCCTTTCCTTTCTACAACACTTCAATTTAAAAACATTAAAAAACATTCTGGCCAAAGCCTAACACTTAATAAGTCTCTTCTTTACGTCTGCAGGCGTAAGTATGCAACACGCATTAACCCCATTTACTCTAATGTCCAACTGTTTTCGAGTTTTTTTTTGGCGAAACCATATACGTCACCGCCTGAAATGTGGCAACAAATTAAAGGTATTTATCGAATAATGGTGCAAATAATAATCATAATGTAATATTCGAAGCGAGATTTAATTAAAAACAAGATTACTGATTAAAAAAACACGACCACACATGAACTGAACACTTTGTAGCTGACATACCGGACCAAAATAGTCTTTATGCAGCATCTTCAATGTTTTCTGCGTCGAAATGTGTTATGATATTGTACCTGACGTGTAAGGTACTTCTGAAAAATGCAAAAAAAAACTAAGCTATTTTGTGATAACAAAATCTTGCAAGGAGAACACTTTTATGCTGGGCTCAAAGGCCATCTCTGCTCATTGTTAAAATGACGCACAACAGGGGGTGACAAGAAAATTCACACGCAAGAGATCTTACCTTTAGAGGGCTCGGGAAATCTGTAAGTTTCCGTGCACTGCCTCTCGTTGAAAGATGAACTCTGTAAGAAATCTAACACCATAATACGACCTGACTGCAATCGCAACGTAAAGTAAGTTTGACTTTTTCAAAAATAAATTATTAATCTTTATTAATGCACAGTGATTAAAGAAGTGCAACACAACTGAGTGCGTTATTGTGCGCATGCGTGTACATTAATGATATGTAAATGTAGATTATGTGAAATCTCTTTGAATATAAAAATGGTGAAGAAAAACGGAAAGAATCATCTCTCAGAATGAAGGAAGAAAATAAACGCCTTGCATTTAAAGATATGGAGAGAAAATATAAAGAGGCGCAAAGAAGTTAGCAAAGAATGCTTATTGCCAGAAAACAATTTCACCGTACCAAGTAGCAACGTTGAAACGGATTGTGGGCATGGATAAATAAATAATACGCATCGGTACTTCGTAAATAATATAACTGAAGTGACTGGTCGGCGAATAGTGGATATCGTGTATTTTTTTTAAAGGAGCTCATTGAAATGGCAGAACATGGTCCATTTAATTGCATATTGAAAAACATGGAACATGTTCATTAATCAAGACAAGATTTCCGAATCAGTCTTAATTTTAGATGTAACATGTGTACAGAAGATCCAACTGATACATCGAGAATGGATGTTAATGTTGCTGCTGTTTGTGGCGTACTAAGTGTTAGGGGTGGGTTGAGCCAACTGGATGAAACAACAGCTGCTTTAAACATGCCAAGCATGAGCAGTTGAACATACAGCAAGTATCACGATACTGTGTGTAGGGGTTTATTTGCTACGTCGTCGGATGAAATGAAAATGGCTGCTGAAGTAGAAGTGAGGCTGGCAGTAGACGCTGGTGAAGTGGATGCAGACGGTCTTCCTCTCATCGAAGTTGTCGCAGATGGGTCCTGGTCTAAGAGGTCTTACNCGCTGGTGAAGTGGATGCAGACGGTCTTCCTCTCATCGAAGTTGTCGCAGATGGGTCCTGGTCTAAGAGGTCTTACAGAGCCAATTTATCTTCTCTCTCTGGTGTGGTAAGTTAATAAGGTTAATTACATTTTTGCAGTATGTATTTTTAACAATGCTGAGTAATTTGAGAAGTAAAAAAAATACTTGCTTTCTTCTATTTTTTGTTTCCATACGTTGTGATTGCGCGCCATCTTTGAAAGTTCTAGAGACCAAGCTATGAAAGAAACAGAATGACACAAGCTATAGCTTCGGTCGTGTAAGGGGGCAGGTGCATTCTCGCGGTGATGAACATGTGACTGCCTTGTGTCTACAACTGATACGAAATAAATTATTTGCAGACTCATTCAATTAATACAACACAACAAAAACCAACCAAACAAAATTAAACGTCAGAACGTAAATACGTACGTAGCCACTCGTGCTTCATGGCCGACGGTTAGGGAAAATGGCGGACCAAGGAACAGTCAGACAATTAACACATGCCGATAATACATTTCACTCGAGAAGACGCACTAGACAGGTTTTTGGCATGTGCAAATACCAAAATAATTAACTGCCGATATAATATTCGGATAACACCAGCAAGGTGAGAGAGCTCAATGACGTTTGCTGGGTTGAAAACGTTTCACATAACCGGGATGTACTCATGATCTATTCTAATTTCTTAAAATGTTTTAAGGTCCACGGTATACAGTCCAGAAATATTGTGCATTACTCGTAAAACGTAATTTAAATTATAAGTGTAGTAATTGCCATTAAATTTCAAAGTTATAATTTTTAATTCTGAGTACTGTTTAATCCCCATAATCATCGCATAAAACGTCAACATAACAACACATATCTCGATACAACCATCAACTGATGNTACTGTTTAATCCCCATAATCATCGCATAAAACGTCAACATAACAACACATATCTCGATACAACCATCAACTGATGTATTATTTTGAAAATTACAGCCTTTACTTTTCCCATACTGTGTAGGTTGGTCACACTGTCTGTCAAAATTGACTGAAGTTAAGTGAAACGCAGTATACGCATTATTGGGCAAGATAACTAGCTCCTGAAACTGAATGGCATAATTTTTTATAGTAAAACATATGAAGCGTGGTGACANTTATTGGGCAAGATAACTAGCTCCTGAAACTGAATGGCATAATTTTTTATAGTAAAACATATGAAGCGTGGTGACAAATGTACGTGTGTTAGTTTGTGAGTGCGTGCGTATGTATGTATGTACAAACACATACACATGTGCACACATTTCTTATGTCCCACACGAGTGATACCGTAAGTTCATGGAACACCATAAGTAATGCGACTGGTTTGTATAATTAATATGCTTTCATTTCAGGCTGCAATTGTTGGTTACAAGATGAAAAAGGTTTTTGTTCATTGGCGTACGAAATAAGTACTGCACTGTGTGTGATCAAGCACAGGAACAAGGGAAGGAACAGCCATTGCACACATGTTACAAGAATTGGAGTCAAGAACTAAGTGCATCTAGTATGGAAGCTGACATTAACGTAGAAGGCTTTTGCAGAAGTGAAGAAACGTATGGTTTGCGGTAGAGAACTCTGATAGTCGATGGTGATATGATAGTGTCTTCAAAAAAACTACTTTAAGTAAGACCGTACAGAAACTTAACTGTCGATAAACTGGGATGCCGAAATGACCTTTTGCGTAATTATTACAAGTAATTTGATTACAGAATCATCCTTAATTTTAATTTATGCTTAATATTTTACCTTNATTTGATTACAGAATCATCCTTAATTTTAATTTATGCTTAATATTTTACCTTTAGTTTTGTTGATCAATGACTGCTGCCTATAAAGAAAACTTCAGGGTTAATTACTGATAGACGACAGCCTTAATTTAGTAATTATTACTTAATTGTATGAGGTATGACCATTGATTTTACGTAGACATTCATTCAAGCGATGTGTTGCCAGTGAACACTTGGAAGATAGAAGAAATGTATGAAGCCCGAACTCCCAGTCTGTGGTTACCGTGTGTGGACCTGTCAACCCTCGTCACACTGTTGCTAATGAGTGCCGTCGCAGAATGTCCCCGAGACCAAACGCACTTAGTGCTATAACGGTACAAGGGAGTCTGCCTTCTTAACCAGTCGCGGATTTCTGAACACGCTAGCCAACAAGGTAAAAATAACTCTCAAAAATAGTCTACCTTTCTTCTAATTTACAACTATTTTTAAAAGACCCCAAATATTAAAATACTTATTTCCATTGTGTGAACACCTCCAGGGTCAGAGAACCAAGCACGCCAGCTCCAAGAATGCTTGCCTAATTATTTGAAAAACCCTATTCTCACCCCTTGCCTAAACTTCAAATTTCATAGATTTGGCAACGAGGCATTCAGCATTTAATTTATTGCATTTAATTTTAAATAATAGGAAAAAATGTATTCTGAAATAGAGGGCTCTCAGAGCTACACGGCAACAGTATTTTATTTTCTGTCGTGATTATTTTCTTCAACGTGCAACACTTGGCAACACCGCTGACGTCACCAAGCGTAGCCAATAGTAGTGAGGCACGTCAGTCTGTCACCTGACCGGGCTGGAAACACGGATGCTCTCGACAGTTGGATTTCTGACGCTGAGGCGGCCACTGTGCTGGCCGACTCGCTGCTGCTTCGAAGGCCCACTTGACGTCGGGCGCCTAGTCTGCTGCGTGTGTGAGGCCAGCATACATCGCGGTCTTCCACAGCTGTTCCGAACTACTCGCCAAAGGTAGGGAAAACGTCCGCAGCTGAATTCAACGACGGGCAGATGGAAATACGTAACGCGAAGCACTTTTTTTTTTTTTGTAGGGAATTGGAGCTTTTGAACACGAGACGAAAACTTACCGTCTCAGTGGAATACAATTTAAAGTTCAGTTTTACCAACAAAAAAAGTAATTTTATGTTTTTATGTTAACACAAGTATAAAAAGCTTGTGATAAATGACTTATTTGGGAAATAATAAATAATTACATACGTGTGGTGATATGCTGCAATACGATAACAGGTTATAATATGTTTTCCAAACTTAACGCGTTTCTTGATCAGCAACACAAAGTCTAAAACCATGCAGACGTGTGTTCCAATATGTATATATACATACACCTGCTTTTTTTTTTATAGTCCCCTAGAAATAGACTAGTTAATTTTTAGCTACAATCCGCCATCGATGAAACTACCACTCTTTCGAATAGAATCGTAAAATCAGTTAGTTACTCACAGCTTTATTTCGTCCATGTCAACGTTTATTACAAAATGCCGTAAGAACGCTTATGATGTTCGACTGTTATTTATTGCGACATTTTTTAAAAACATTACCAATTACCAATATTAAAAAAAAAAAGACGTATCAAATATTTATTTAAATATTATAGCTGTTGAAAAAATGTATAAACAAAACATGCGCAAAATTCGTGTTACGTTAGTTACCTTCAAGCCTGAAGGTTAAACGAAAATTTGTTCTTGACATTTACGTGATGCTTGGGGCACTTAACATCACCGGTGCTCCCATTGGCTATCTGCCCAACACCCAAACTGAAACTGAATGTCCTTTTCCCTGCAGGATGTCCTGCGGCGACTGTGGAGCGAATTGAAACACGTGTCGATACTTACAGAATGCCTGTTTGTTGAAAATTGCTAGCGGCGGGAAAATTTCAAGGGAAAACCATGGCTTCAAACACACCGTTGTCGCTCGGTGTTATTTAAAATGGCTTTACACAATTATTTTCATTATCAACCTTACTCTTGGTATTAGTTAGAGTCGAGTTGGTATACGAAAACTCAAGAAAGTCAAGGGGGTTTATAACAAAGACAAACTTTAATAAAGTAGGTGGAGTGGAGTGGAGTGGAAAGATTTTGCCGGATCTTTTAAGAGCTCTTGAGAGCTGACGAGGGTGCAGCGAGTTGAGTATGGAGCAGCGCCGGAATGCAAGGGCTGGGTAAACGGGAGATCTCCGAGAAAACCCGCTGGCCAGCGGCATCGTCCGCCACAATACCCACGTGCAAAAATCCGGGGGCTGGGGAGCGAACCCAGTAAGACTAGGGGGGAGGCGAGTAGTCTGACCACTACACCACCGCGGCCCCAAACACTAATAAAGACAGTTACACTCGGATAGTCGTCAATGTTACTATAAGTGCCTAGGGGGAAGGCGGGTAGTCTGACCACTACACCGTCGTGGCCCCAAACACTAATAAAGACAGTCACACTCAGATAGTCGTCAATGTTACTATAAGTGTTATTTATTCATACGAGGGGGCGTATAGTTTAAATGATGATTATAGGCTGTTCAGGTTATTGGAACACTTATGAAAAAACCTTTGAAAAATGTCGCTTTCCCTACTTGCATATATTTTGACAGGCACGCTGGTTGGAATGCGCCAAGTAAAGATGGTAACGACGGAATTAAAGTAGTTTAATGTGTTAATGTCGAATTAAAAATATTAGATAAATATTTGTGAATGCTGCAAATACTATTTTTTTTTCTGATATTTTGATGCACATTAGTGTAATAATGAGAATATTTGTATAATATTTACTTTTTAATAATTTCATTACTTAAGATGACCGACGCTTGAATAAAGTGATGAGACCGTTGGTAATGTTAATTTTACGTATGGCGGATGGATACACAATGGGAACACAAGTAGATCTTAAGCAGGGATTTCAAAAGTGCTCAGTTTACCGTGAATACCTATACCTAAATTACTAATATTAAACCACAATAGTCCTACCTTATTTCGAAGCCGAATGCAGATTGCGATATGCTGTTACAGCGGCTGGTAAATCAGACTTCTTGGCTGCTCCTTTGTCCATCTTGCTCGCCGGCGCTATGCAGAGGAAAGACACTTTCAGTTGTTCCGTTGGTCTACACTGTCCCTGGACCTCAAGCAGATCGTGTTCTGGCTCCCAGTCGGGCGGAGGTGATTTTCGATGTTTCAACCAGCAGGTTGAAGCTATAGGTTGCAGCTATAGCGTTGCAGTGAAATTCGCTGACCACTAGCCTGATTACACTTATACGTGAGACAGCGCGTTCAGGCAGGCCGTCGAATTAAGGCCTGACCACGCCATCACAACAACACCAACGTTCGGGTTACTTGTCCGGCTGGTGCACAGTTTATTAGACACTCTCTGCAGGGATCTCGGGTATAAATGCATTCACGGTTACTTCACGCTTTTCTGAAACCCTGCTAACGTTCTACTTTCAGGATATTCATCCGCCTCGTGCAAACTAAGCTTAACTAAGTATAAAAAATTACGCCGAAGGACGACGCACCGAATTCGTGCGCACTCAGTCGTAGTGGAATTTTGCATAAGAACTATTTCTTACTAGGCACTACCAACACACACGTTTCCTCACTGTTTTTATTGACATTTATTATAAATTAAATATTATAATTTATAAATTAAATAAAGCTACCAATTCAGTTTAACGGAAAATAAGCCACTTTCATGTTAATAGAGGTACAAAACGCTTGTGATGCATGGCATACTTAGGAAATAACTGAACACGTNAATAAGCCACTTTCATGTTAATAGAGGTACAAAACGCTTGTGATGCATGGCATACTTAGGAAATAACTGAACACGTCATACATGGGATAATTTTTCTAAGGTTTGATTCAAAAAGTGTGAAGAAACCGCGAAAAGACTATAACTAAAAAATGCTGCAAGGAAACAATCATGGAATATAGCGATATTGTCAATTTCATGTAAGTGGGGTAAATTTTGACAGTTCTAGAAAAGTAGCGCGGCCACAATGTATACTTCCACCACAGCTGTTTTGTCAGTGAAGAAAAAGACGTCTGTAAAAAAATGTAGTCTAATAATGGACACTTGCATTATCATCGTGTTTCCGGTCATGACGGGCACTGAAAGACTGAAGTTAGCTAACCACCGTCCAGTAATTAATTTAGGATATTGTAGCTAGGTTGGTATTCCAACCTGTTTTTTTTTTTGTAATTGCCAAGTTAAGTTTGTTGGGGTTCGGTATATTTTATTTCGAGGGAAAAAAAAGGAAACCAGGTTGATTGTGGAGTGGTGGATAGGGGTGGTGGGGCTTTAGGTTAAAGTCTTTCGTGATNAATAAGCCACTTTCATGTTAATAGAGGTACAAAACGCTTGTGATGCATGGCATACTTAGGAAATAACTGAACACGTAATACATGGGATAATTTTTCTAAGGTTTGATTCAAAAAGTGTGAAGAAACCGCGAAAAGTCTATAACTAAAAAATGCTGCAAGGAAACAATCATGGAATATAGCGATATTGTCAATTTCATGTAAGTGGGGTAAATTTTGACAGTTCTAGAAAAGTAGCGCGGCCACAATGTATACTTCCACCACAGCTGTTTTGTCAGTGAAGAAAAATACTTCTGTAAAAAATTGTAGTCTAATAATCCACACTTGCATTATCATCGTGTTTCCTGTCATGACGGGCACTGAAAGATTGACGTTAGCTAATCACCGTCCAGTAATTAATTTAGGATATTGTAGCTAGGTTGGTATTCCAACCTGTTTTTTTTTTTTGTAATTGCCAAGTTAAGTTTGTTGGGGTTCGGTATATTTTATTTCGAGGGAAAAAAAAAGGAAACCAGGTTGATTGTGGAGTGGTGGATAGGGGTGGTGGGGCTTTAGGTTAAAGTCTTTCGTGATGCGACATTGTTTTTTGATGTCCTTACGAGTGTGTGGCATTTTGAGTTGCATATAGTTTTGATGGGGCAGTGGGAAATTTGGCTCGTATGGAAATAACATTCAAATTGTTGTAACATCGAAAGTTTTAACTTCAATTAAAAAAACAATACGTGAGACATACGTCGTTGTTCGTATTCGAACAGATGCAGCAATACAAACACACACACACACACACATTAACCGAAGTCAACCTTACACTCTTTGAATTTACGATATAGGCAAATAACAAATATTATTTACACATTACAAAAGTTTTTTGAAAGTGTGGCTTTTTCAGGCCACGTGCATTAAAATAATTATATTAACGGTTTGCAAATACATCATTTACAAAACACTCGCAAACTTACAGTTCGTAAAATTCGCAACTTCTTGAACATGTTTTTTTTTTTGTGGAAATCCTTGCAAGTTTACTTCACTGAAATCACGTTCGTTCGTCACTAGCATTAAACAATTTGTTTGCAGAATCATTAAGTAAAATCGACACCGCACACGTTTATTGAAACCAACAAACTTAAACTTAGAAACGTAAATTATGTTCGTGTCGCTCCCCCGTTTCCCCCGCGATAGCATTCCGGCGCTGCTCCATACTCGCCTCGCTTCAACTTCATCGGCTGTCAAGAGCTCAATGTTAAGAGCTGCCCAAATAACTCCACTGTCCAGTCCCCACTTTTAAACGTGTCCTCGATTTTTTTACCCGCGAAAAGAAAGCATACCTCACACGAGAACGGAACAATACTTCTAAGATATCACGTGTGCTATAAACATTATTTTGCAGTCCTCCCTACATCGTTAACAACGGCTTTTTCAGACATACGTTTCTAGGACAAGAGCGAATTTGAAACAGTAGCCTCTAATAATCTTTATGCACAACATTTCTATCGGAAAAATCATATAATCGCCTCTTAAAGCCCCCTTGGACAGACGCCACCTAACACGAACGTTGCATGCCAGTTCATAGCCTTGCGCAAAGAGGCGATGGCCTACTCGATGCGAGTGGAAGTGTCACCCTTATCTCCCCCGTACTTCTTAGTCCCAACACGCTAAAATAACTCGCAGTATGTTTTCGCCTCGAGAGGTTGTTCCCTCTCACACAGGGAGAATCCCTTCACATGCCATTGATTTTTATGAGGTGTGCCTCACTTCCCACGCATGCTCAAATTATCACATTCGACTGCAGATTCTTGTATGCTTGTACGCTGAGCAAGAAGGCTCAGTGGTCAAGTCTATTCACGGTTACTTCCTCCTGACATTCCTGAAGCCCTGCTGAAGTTCTGCTTTCATGAAAACAAAGCTTAACCAAGAAATTTCACCAGAGGATCAACTCAACGCTTTCCTACGCACTCACTGTAACAATATTTTTGCATGAGAATTATTTCTTATTTTAGGCATTTCCAACGCCTCTATTTTCTTTCTGTTTTTATTCGTATTAATTTTAAATGAAATTTTATCGTTTATAATATAAAAATAAAGTAAAATTTCAGTTCAACAAAAAGTTAGGGACAGTTGTGTTAAACGAAGTGTAATCGCTTTAGATACACAACGTATTTAGAAGACAATTAAGCACGTTATACATAGGGTGATTTTTCAAAAATCTGATTTTAAAAAATGAACATTCTGCATTAATACGGGCGATGGCGTGCAACTGCTGACAAAATTTAACGCTCTAAGAAGTTAATACCAGAAAACAAACTGTGTTTTATATCGAAATAATAATCCTTTACTTACGACACTCTAACCAAAAATATTTTATAAAGAGCCAAAAATAAATGTTTAAGCAGAGACCTACATTTTCACCATTTCCAGGTCGAAATTGGTGGAAATCTGTGCAGTATTTCCCGATGTACGATTTGAAAGAGTAATTTTCATGTCACGTTATATCACAAAATGATTAACAAAATATGCTGTGTAATTTCATATGTTATGGTCCCAGTAGGTACTGCCAACACATCAAGTTTCGTTGAAATTGGTCTAATGGTGCGATCGACAGGGTGCATTATACTAGGATATTTAAATTACTGCCATTTCGAAGATAATTTTTGACACGTGTAATACAAGTTTGGGTGATCTGCCCTAGCAGTAATTCTTTCCCATGCTTGGCGTATATACGTGTAGTGATTCCGAAATGTACTGTATTAACGCAAAGTGTACTTTAAACGTCTAGTCAAATGCAAACAAACTTTTGACGTTTTTATTAATTTTTTTTAATATATGCACACATTTATTTGCTGCAGTAGGTGCTATTGTGAGAAGTTATGTACAAACATGTTGGTTGTACGTAACACCACAGCCTCNAAACAAAGCTTAACCAAGAAATTTCACCAGAGGATCAACTCAACGCTTTCCTACGCACTCACTGTAACAATATTTTGCATGAGAACTATTTCTTATTTTAGGCATTTCCAACGCCTCTATTTTCTTTCTGTTTTTATTCGTATTAATTTTAAATGAAATTTTATCATTGATAATATAAAAATAAAGTAAAATTTCAGTTCAACAAAAAGTTAGGGACAGTTGTGTTAAACGAAGTGTAATCGCTTTTGATACGCAACGTATTTAGAAGACAACCAAGCACGTTATACATAGGGTGATTTTTCAAAAATCTGATTTTAAAAAATGAACATTCTGCATTAATACGGGCGATGGCGTGCAACTGCTGACAAAAGTTAACGCTCTAAGAAGTTAATACCAGAAAACAAACTGTGTTTTATATCGAAATAATAATCCGTTACTTACGAGACACTTACCAAAAATATTTTATAAAGAGCCAAAAATAAATGTTTAAGCAGAGACCTACCTTTTCACCATTTCCATGCAGAAATTGGCGGAAATCTGTTCAGTATTTCCCGATGTACGATTTGAAAGAGTAATATCCATGTCACGTTATATCACAAAATGATTAACAAAAGAAGCTGTGTAATTTCATATGTTATGGTCCCAGTAGGTACCGCCAACACATCAAGTTTCGTTGAAATTGGTGTAATGGTGCGATCGACAGGGTACATTATACAAGAATATTTAAATTACTGCCATTTTGAAAATAATGTTTGACACATGTAACACAAGTTTAGGTGATCTGCCCTAGCAGTAATTCTTTCCCATGTTTGGCGTATATACATGTAGTGATTCCGAAATGTACTGTATTAACGCAAAGTGTACTTTAAACGTCTAGTCAAATGCAAACAAACTTTTGACGTTTTTATTAATTTTTTTTAATATATGCGCATATTTATTTGCTGCAGTAGGTGCTATTGTGAGAAGTTATGTACAAACATGTTGGTTGTACGTAACACCACAGCCTCTATTCGAAGTGATAGATTCCATTATCTGCGCAGGAATAAAAAAAATAAAAAAGCTAAAAGCGAACAGTTTCGGAACGCTACCCACCACGCGGATGCGACTGCTGTGTGCTTGCAGGTTGTCAGAACGCAAATCGCAGTAAAATCACAAATCAATACTGAACAACCAGCTGGGGCTATTGGCGTTGTACGTGTGTGTGTGAATGTGCACGTAACTCATACGAAAAAACATATATTTATAGGAATTTATTTCCGTGCATCATTGTCGATGAAAAATAGCCGAGAGCTGGGAGCAATTCAGCTGTTCATTTTCATGAGTTTCCCACGTACACCGCTGTGAGGGATAGTCTGTGTAAACTGCTCGTAAGTTTCATTATTACAACAACAAAAAAAATTGGCGCGGTTTGTGAAAACAAGTTCTTCGATTTTTGTTTAAAAAGGTTAAATCTTTTTTTTTGAAGCGAGATTTACTTTATATAACTAAAACTCCTATCCATTGGTTACGGAATCATTTGCTATGTGCACGTTGGTAAGACGTTCGAATATTTAAATCTCACAGCATTACAGGCCAAAATTAATATTTATGCTATTTTAATGTTCGAAATGCTATAAGAATATTGAAATTCCTCAACTGTTTTTCAAGAGCTTATCTCCGTCCTAAAAGGGGTGGAAAGATGTGGACGGCTCTTAAACGTCGGGGTCTTGAGAGCCGATGAGGGTGAAACGACGTGAGTATGGAACGGAGACGGAATGCAATGGGAGATCACAGAGGAAACCCTCCGAACCAGAGGCATCGTCTGGCACGATTCCCACGTGCCATTTCCTTTTTAAGAAAACTTAATATTAGTAGGGTCATTAGTCCCCGGGGACAACGGGATCCGTGATAGGAGGTAGGAGATTGCCACGATGACGTCACAGGTGCGGCCGTTAGCCTCGTTCATCTCCCCC
>NQII01006659.1:69644-94528 GCA_002778355.1 Clitarchus hookeri | reverse complement strand
AATCCATCGTTCAAAAGAAGTTGCTACACTTATCGGGCTGCGGAAAAACCTCGCTTATCGGGACGCGATTTACTTCGTGGGAAAAATAAGCGTGGTGGAAGTTGACATGACAAGTGTAGTGGTCATCCACACTTCATAGCATAGTAAACTCCACTCCGCTTGTCTAGGGATCCTCATGTTATTGAGCTGAGTGGAGAGATTCGAGCGTTTAACGGTGTTACACCCCAGAAAATTAATTTTATTTTTGTGCCAAACAGGGTTCAACTGGTACACATTATATGTGATGGCATTTTCCTAGAATAAAATTTTTTTTACTCTTTAGAGTTTTTTGAAAAATTTGATGTCAAATTTAATTTTTTTTCTGCTTTACTGCAGCGATTTCATAAATTTAAAAAAAATTAATATGCAGACATTTTTATGTATTTCACCATTTTTTTTCGTGGACTTTATTTGGCTTGTTATTTGGTGATTTTACACATGTCACGCGATAGCCCATGACATTAGTTTACTTTGTAAATTTTTTCGTTTGTACAACTAAGTTAGTATTGGTTTTTATGGCTGTAGCAAAACAGAAAAAATTCGGATTTGACGTCAAATTATTCCAAAAATAGAAAGTGTTAGATTTTTTTATTCTAGGAAAGTGTCATCACATATAAAGTGTACGAGTTGAACAATGTTTGGTACAGAATTAATTAATTAATTTTTTGGGGTCTAACACCCTTAAAGATTTTTCCTAACCTACCCTAATTGCAAGAGTTAGATGTACGTCTGATGTAGGGACGGTAGCTAAGTGCGTCTCAGGCCTAGGCCCCTATACGCCTACAGGGGAGGGAAACAATGCAAGAGGGCATTCATCGTGGCAGAGAGGAATAGGGTAGCCATGGCCACGTTTGGGGCCATGGCTTCCTCCCTAGGTGCACCTACAGTTAACCTACAACTAAGAGGAGAAAGAGCAAAACTGGCAAATGCACCGTAAAAACACTTTCGACAGGGTTCAGAACTATTACATACATTAATAGAATATACTACTGGAGACAGACAGGTAGGAACCACGCACTTTAGTTGGTAGAGGAATACTAGTAGTGAGTGGGCGGGATCTTATTTCCTTTGTGTTAGTTGGCGCTAGTTTAACTAGGAGAGACTTGGTCAGTTCTTAATATCGAGGTGACAAACTTAAATCAAGTTTAGTAGATTTCATTATCACGCGACGGTGAGTTTAATCACAACCTGTGTTCTGTACCACCTCCTATTCTGTTTCCTGCGAAGTGATTTCCATTCTATTTTCCTTTTATCGGGATCTCAATTGAGCGATGGGGGCCGTGGTGGTGCAGTGGTTAGACTACTCGCCTCCGACCTGGGCGAACCGGGTTAGATTCCCGGCGGGGTCGTCCCCGGATTTTCGCATGTGGGGAACATGTCGGACGATGCCGCTGGTCGGCGGGTTTTCTCAGGATCTCCCGTTTACCCCACCCTTACATTCCGTCGCTGCCCCATACTCACCTCGCTTCATCCTCATCGTCTCCCAAGACTTCAACGATAAAAGCCGCCCGAATATTTTCACTCTCTCGCTCACGAAGATTTTTTTTTCAACATACAAACAAGTGTGCACGTGGATATGTTTGTTTTAATGCATGCTTTACACAAAGTAAAATAATTTATTATTATAAAACAATAACTCCGAAGCTTATTGCAGAAAATATCCGTGGAGTACAAAAAAAATTTGGATATTTTCCTATTGGTTAAACTTTTGTTGAATACTTGTTAATAATGTATGAATAAAAATACATTAACCGATTATTTCGTGTTAAGAATAACAATATTTGATTTCATTACTGAGCAATACTACCAAAACTCTTAAAAACGCATATATATTATAGAAGAGGCCACAATATTTTTGAAGTCAATTAATGTCTGCCCAGTAAAAAAACTTCACCAACGCTCAAAGTGGTAGAAGTGGGTCTTGAAGTAGATGCAGTGATTGGCATGATGTTATAGTCCATTCACGGTTACATTCCAACTTTTCTGAAGCCCTGCTTAAAGTTCTACTTCCAGAATATACCTCCGCCTCGTGCAAACTAAGCTCATAAAATTACACCAGAGGGATAATGCACCGGATTCTGTCACGATTGCAAGACCAGCCACGCAGTGCGCTCAGGAGAAAGGCGTTCAGTGGTGTCTGACTATGGAGATTGGTTCAGCNCAAGTCAGGTGGTATTAATTTGGTCTGACCGACCCCGAAGGATGGCCATCGGCTGACAGCCATAACTCCACCCATGATAAGCTTTCGGCGAATAGGAATGAGTTCCGACATACTAACAGGAAGGAGGGGGTGCAAGAAGGGTGCTCGGGGATCAGAACCAGGGGAGAGAATCTTCGCGGGGCGTCAGCAACGCAAGACTGCGGGGCTCCGATCTCCGGCTCTTTCAGGGTGAGTTGTTCAGGGAAAAGAGAGCAATTCCCACCCAGACCTTCCCTAACCTGTTCCCGAGGACTTGTAATAGTTTTACATAGCTACTAAAAAGGATTGGTATCCCTGCTAATTCTTTTAATCACCCTTTCCTTCCTGTCTTCCTTTAAGTTAGGGTGTCGTCTTAAGGGGGCATCCACAACAATTCGTACGCACTCAGCGTAAAAATATTTTGCATAAGAACTATTTCTTGCTAAGCATTACTAAAACACCTATTTTCCCTCTGTCTTTAAACGTAATAGTTATAAATTAAATACTGATATTTATAAATAAAATATAACTTAAATTTTAATTTATCCAAAAATAACTAACTTATATGTTAACACATGTTTAAACAGCTTGTGATACATGCCATATTTAGGAACCAACCAAGAACGTCATACATGGGGTGTTTTTTCAAAGGTTTAATTCAAAAGGTGTGAAGAAACCGCGAATAGATTATAACAATAGTTTGCTAAACATATCAAACTCTTTTACAGGATAATACTGTAGATTTACAAAATTATCTCGTGAATTTGCAAAAATCCTGTATTCCTGCAGAATTTTTCTCTTCCAAGTACAAAAACTATTTACTCTCTGTTCGATCATCCCTGTGGTATTACGCGATTGCAGCTTTGTGGCATTTTACAGAGAAGAAAACAAGGAAATCGAAGGGAAAAAAAAAATTCAATTTCACAGGAAGACGGATTGCTTTCCAGCTGTCACAATCGTGGAGATACAAACGATAATATTTTCATCAGTAGAGAAATTGGATATGAACTTGAGCCCAAAATCCGTAATAAATGATGATCAATAGTTGGTATAACGATTTTCTTTGTGATTATAAGGCTTCTCACACGCGGCAGCACATTTGTAACTGATTAAACATAACCGAAAGTTGTATTTAAGTGATATTACGTGAATAGGCTGTTCACGGTAAAATTAGCACTTTTGAAAGCCCAGCTTATAAATCTACTTGTATGAACGTTGTGTATTCTTCCGCGTTATATAAAATTAACACTTGCATCGGTCTCGTAACTTTATTCATGCGTCGGGCGAGTAAAACCGTGAAATTATTACAAGAAAATAAATATTGTACAAATCTGCTAATTTTTCCACCCTTATGCATTAAAAGAAAAGAAAGCGAAATAAATTATTTGAGTTATCACAAATGGTTACCTAACACTTATAATTCGGCATTAAGACATGGAGGTACTTTGCCTCCCTCCAACGTTACCAACTTTACTGGGCGCACGTCACTCAGTGCGCCAGTTAAAATATATGCAGATAGGAGCAGTTACATTTTTCTAAAGTTGATTTCAAAAGTGAACAGCCTTTAAATGTGTGTCATAAACAATTAACGAAGACAAAAAAAAAAGGAGTTAAAAAAACTTTGGCTCTGCTTTGATGCAGACACGTGAATCAAATTAAACACAATACTGTTATTTATTAAACTATTGTAAGTTGTTTTCACTATGTATTTTTCGCAATGGTTCATATAGTTTTTAGCTGTAGTGTATTTGTGAATAAGTGTGCACAATATCGTTTTCTTCTTAAAAATATTAATTAAAATTTTTAAATCGTATTGCAAATACTGTATGTATATCCTTTTCAAAGATATTTATTACAGTTTAAGATTTTTGAAATATATTTACATATATATATACACACTACCACTCAATTAGTAACTAGGTTATCAAAACTTAATCATTGTGTTAAATTATTTTCATTTATATATTTAAAGTAATAATTATTTCTGAATCAAATTTGATTTTTTACACTAGAATAATTTTAAAAATGACATAAAATTTGCAAGAGTTGTTGATTTTTACAGCAGTAAAATGGTCGGCACAGTCAGTTGCAATACACCGGCAGTCAGCAACCCCAGTAGGGGACAATTAAATCGTGTCACATGAACCAACACCGCTCATAGCTCCGCGAAAACTAATTACCGGTTAATTTGACCGTGACATCTCGTTCGCTGCGCCGACTCGTTCGCAATTACCTCGTTATTGCTTCCGTCACTCGGGGAAGCCACTCGTTGACACGTGTTTGTTGGCGTGGGTAAACAATTTCTGTTTCGGCTTCGATTCCCTCGTCGTTCCTTGAAATGCCCGTCACGGTTGATTGAGCTCGCTTGAAGTTCCCGCGGACTACTGGAACAAATCGCGCGAAAAGCTGGACGAATCACCACTCAAGGCTGTTAACGGTAAACTGAGCACTCCTGAAAGCACTGTTTAAGATATACTTGTATGCGCATCTTGTATCCCTCCGCCATATGTAAAACTAACATTCCCATTGACCTGGTCGCTTTATTCGTGCGCCGGTCAAGTGAAACTGTCGAATTATTAGAAAAGTAGGTACAAACATACTAATTTTTAAGGCGCCCGTCTACCTGGCGCTTGAACTGCGTTGCAGTGTGTTCCAAATACACGTTTTTCAACGAAACTATTAAGCGTGCGTCCAACGTGCTGATCTACGAAAAGAACACACACTTCAGACGAGAGCTGTTAAGAACTTTCAAAATATCACGTACGTTAGAAACATCAATTCAGAGTACTCCAAAACCGCTAAAAACGGCCTTTCCAAGGCGCTGTAGCTCAAAATGCACGCATCAGATACATACAAAACTACTATAGGGGCCTGCACTGAACCTTCCTAAAGACTTCCCACTAATAAAATAATATGGTCACCGCTGAAAGTCCCATAGGTACACGCAGCACGACGACAACACTGCACGCCAGTTCAGAGCCTTGCGCTTAGCAGCGATGGTGCACTTGATACGCGTGGCAGTGTCGCGCTTCTCGGCCTAAACGTGTGAAAAAGTTCCAGGTAGACGGGCGCCTTAAACTTACATGCATTGAAAAAAAAAGGAAAGCAAAAATACTAACGTCGTTACTCACAAACGTTTACCCGATAAATTTAATTCAACGTTAAGAAGTGAAACCACTTTCCATCTACTGGGCTCACGCCAGTCAGTGTGCCTGTGTAAAATATAACAAATATATGCAGTTGAGGAGTGACAGTACTCGAATACTGATTTGAAAAGTGCTCAATTAACCGCGAATAACCCATACTTTATGTAGACATTACACTTTCTCGGTAGTTTCAGATTTCTGTAATTCTCTTTCACGTACTTCGCAGTCGTATCACTAGAACTCGTTCGCGGGTAACAAAACGATTTCAAAACAAATTTTGGAAAAGAAAAGCCTTGCCCGTTGTAGGATATCGGGTATGTCTTTCGTAAAATCATCCCGGCATCTAATGCGTGGAAATGAAGGTAATTAAATTACCATTACCACGCATGTCGTAATATTGATCGCACTGTGCTACATCCGTAAGAAATATGCACGGTTAGAAAAAAAATACGTGTAAGTAGTTAAACGTACTGGTTGAAATTATCCACAAATCCTCATAAATTACAGATACTTGGTGTTTTTTTTTAACAGAATTTCTGTAAGTATCAAAAACCTTTCCGTGAATCCATAGAACATATTCGTAAATTTGCTGCTACGATTCTGTGTATTCCCGGCTTTTAAAAAGAGATTCCGAAAAAAAAACTGTTTTATTTTTGTTATGTGGTTATTTACCAGTGCATAAATAATAAATTTAAAGAATTTATAAAAGTTTTTTTGAGGATAGGATGTTGTACATTAATCAACAAGAGCATGGCACGCGACTATTACTTTTCTGCTACCACAGGCTGATATCAAAATGAGTGTTAACATGCTATTGCAGGAATGTGAAGCACAATTTTTTTTTCAGGTTATAGTAGACTAACGATTGATCAATTGAAGCGTTGCTAACAATTGCAGGTGACTTGTGCTACATTTTCTATTTTTGGAACAATAGTATTAAGGCTCATCCTGCCTACCCGGAGCTATTTTCTGCTCTCGAGGCCGAGAAGCGCGAGAGCAATAAGGGCGATACTGCCACACGGATCAAGTGCGCCATCGCCGCTACGCGCAAGGCTATGAACTGCCGTGCCGTGTTCTCGTCTTGCTGCGTGTACGCACAGAACTATAAGGCGGCAACCCTATCATTTTATTGGTGGAAAGTCTGTGGTAAGGTGCAATGCAGGGCCCTTGAGTAGTCTTGCATGTATATGAAGCGTGTAAGCAGTTCTAGCTTTGTTGGTGAGCGCTCTGAAATGGTGTTTCTAATGCGCGAGACATCTTGAAAGCACTCAACAGCCCTCGACTGAAGTGCGTGTTTATTTCATTATATCAGCACATTGGACGCACGTTTCATAGTTTAGTAGAAAAACACGTATTTCAAACACAACAAAAAAAAAAATGTAAACAAACATTTTAACGAGAACATATTTTATAATAACGAAACTCAGAATGTTTTTTTCTTTTTAAATTTGGTTTTTATAAAGTTTTGCATAGTAATATTTTATAAATTAAAAAAAAATATTTTTTACATATGTGACGATGTTGTGGTTTTTATACGTTTTTTTTTTTAATGCATTCAACCTATTCTTATTCGAAATGTATAGCACCAAGTAGGCGAGAACGTTAATTTGCGACGATATTTTGATTGCTAAAGCAACGAAATGTTCTAATTATAGCGACAAAGAAAGGTTCGGGTAACTTCGACTATATCCAATTATGTTAAGTAGTTCAAATTCTGATCTTGATTTTTTTTTTTTTTCGGGATTTCGCGAATTGCGAGACTTTCCCCATAGCTCTTAAATAAATTATTCACAGGAAGAGCCATATAAACCAAAGATAATATCGCTATGAGGAATTCATGGTAACAACACCAACCACCTCAAGGTCACATCCCGCAGTGAGGAATATTTGCGACGGCGATGGAAGAAGAGCATAAACAAACTTCGCATGCGTTCTGTTTCCTCAGAATCTTAAGCTGTTAATATATGGTTTTAATACAGAAATCTGTTCAAAAAAGATACAGCATTGACACTATATAAGATTAAACAAGCGTCGTATATAGAGGTCTACTTACAGCTATTTTTGACACTTTCAATAACCAAATTTATGAATGGGGTAACGATCTATATTGACTTTAAATTCTGGCCTAAAAGAAAGATTTGCATTGAAATATTCCGACGTTTTTTTTTTAAATTGGAATAGACACGACTACTTGCAATGAGAACAACGTGACAAATAGGGACGCTCCTTATACTCTATCCGCCATAAGAAGATAACGAAGGAATGTAAGGGGGTTANGGGGGGGGGGGGTGTTCCATCGTCGTTTCGAAGTGTCTTCCTCAGCAGTCGTTCCCGCCGTCCTGGGAGAAATCAGTCGAATGTGTCGCAGCCGGCAGCACTGCTGACCTGTCGCGTGAATCTGAATGCTAAACGAGTGTCGACGTACGGAAAGAAAAACTAAAGGTTGAGTGGAGAAGTGGGAGGGGGATGAAAATACCGGTGTACACTGTAAAAAAAATATATTTCGTGCTCTTAAAAATATATTTGGAAATTCTGTCGACAAAATTAATTTTTCGTATTGCTACAAAACGTTTTCTTGTGAAAAGAAACCGCAATACATATATTTGTATGAAGTCCATTTGCAATGTTTTCACACTTTTTGAATCAAACCTTTTTAAAAAATCACCCCGTGTATGACATGTTTGGTTGTATCCTAAGTATTTTATATTCTATAACCATACTAAACTTCTGTTAACTTGAAAAGTATCTTATATTTGGTTAAATTTAACGTTTACTTATAATTTATCTGTAGATTTTAATATTTCATTTATAGTTAATACGAATAAAAACAGAGAGAGAGAGAGAGAGAGAGAGAGTTGGAAATAATTTTCTTTGTGCTCTCAGAAACCACTTGATGAATAAATAAGACACAAAAAAATCTTTCCAATTATTGTAACAATAACGCACCACACTGCTGGCACAGACTCGAACCAGCTCCCCTTTTTATTGCAAATTCACATCCCTTAGTACACGACCTATTTGCCGTACAACGGGTCGATATATTCTTAATGCATTATGTGAACTATCGTAAGCAACAAGAAAATGTCACGTCGTAGGAAGAAGTAACGAAGTCAGTGTTTTAGAAAATTACTGCACTCCAGAGTGACATTAAAATGTGTGCAGGCGAATTCTAAACGTTTGCGCTGTTGAAATTGTATGATTGCAGAATATATTAGGCCTGCAATATTTTGAGCGTTTGAGTTGGGGCGACATTTACTGGCTTCACACACGAACAAAAATATTAGTACAGCCTTTTCGAGAGATAACAAAAATTATTGGTATGGGTGGATACACATAACCACATGATCGCATCAGCTTAATTTTTCTTAGGGAAGTAAGGTAAAATCAATGCTGTTTTCTACATTTGAAATAACGTTTTAAGGTTACATTTGTCCTTTTTTTTCAATTTAATGATATCATTTCATAACTCGTAATAACCAAGGAAATTAACTTGTTTTAAGTAAAATAATTATCATAGAGTGTAATAGTTGTTTGTATGACTTCGCTTTTAAGGTCATTCCTATTTAGTAGAAATATTTATCTAGGTATATAACAAATACGACATTTTTAACGTTGCTAAAAATATACATTACAAGGGATATTATTATATTATTTCAATAGTTAAAAAAAATATTTTTTTTGCATTTATTATCTAAATTTACAAATATTTTTTTTTAGTGTGAATACAATTCTAAAATCAGACCGCCACATCGGGTACTAGGACGGAAACGACGATTTGGCGTTTGACGGGTGGTCCATTCCGACACTCGGAACTTCACGACTAATAACAACATTGAGATAAGTGTTGTCTCATTCGATAGGGTAAAACGACTATGATCAGAGTGTGTCCTTGAGTTGGCTCCGCAGATGCGCGAGTAGAGGGTGGGGACCCGTGGCGACTGGTGGCAAATCTCTGGGCACCGTATCTCGCGGCTGCGATGTCCTGTCGCGCTGATTTTTATGCCAATGAGTAGAGACCTGCAAAATTCATGTTATTATTAGGAATCAGGATAAACTTCACAGTGCTGTTTATACTTTAGCCAGCGTCGGTTCTCCGTTGGCTATTACATAGATGTGAGGTCACTCCTTTTTTGACTGGACTGCACGTGATTGGACTACACAATTGAGAAGTGTTCCATTTACTGGTTCAGTGTTACCCAGGGCGTTTCAAATAAAGTATGGTCCAGTGACAAACTTATTGCGAAGGTGCGTGCGTTTGAAGTCTAACGTGTCGCCAAATAATAAAGCTAATGTTGCAGTTGTTTATAAATGAGAGATCTCGTCTGCATCTGTCGATTTAAGTAATAAAACGTTTAAAGAAATCAGCAGAGATAATTCAACAGAACATTTCTGTAATGGCGTTTTATAGTAGCGACAACTAAACTTTAGTATCAGCAACAGAATGTTCTGTAATAATTTACAATCGAAATTGTTAGTAGAACAATCTAAATATTGTTAAAAGTTGTTCTGTTGTGGAAAACTATCTCTTTTGTGTAGCAAGAGCAGTGTTTTCTGTAGTAGGAACTATACAGATAGTTGTGAACACAGTAGTACAGTTTTGTTACGATAACAGAACAAGATATTGTAAACCCAACAGTGTTGTTTGGTAACTGCAACAGAATGTTCTGTAGAAATCACCTCGTTTTTTTTTCTTTCAAAAGTTTGCAGATGAAGTATGGTAGTTACCAATGTGTCGTGGTACCCTCCGCTTCTGTTAAGGTTACAGAGCTTGTGTTGTAGAGTTAAAAAAAACATGTGGTAATTACAACAGTGTCGTGGACTGTTAGAGAAACCATCTGATTCTGTTAGGTTATAGAACTGGTGTTGTAGAGTTAAAAAAAAACATGTGGTAATTACAACAGTGTCGTGGACTGTTAGAGAAACCATCTGATTCTGTTAGGTTATAGAACTGGTGTTGTAGAGTTAAAAAAAAACATGTGGTAATTACAACAGTGTCGTGGACTGTTAGAGAAACCATCTGATTCTGTTAGGTTATAGAACTGGTGTTGTAGAGTTAAAAAAAAACATGTGATAATTACAACAGTGTCGTGGACTGTTAGAGAAACCATCTGATTCTGTTAGGTTATAGAACTGGTGTTGTAGAGTTAACGAACAAGTATGGTAATTACAAAAGTGTCGCGAATTTCTAGTGGTACCCTCTAGCTTTGTTAAAAGATTACATAACTATAATTGTAGCGTTTAGAAACAAGTGTGGTAATTACAACAGTGTCTCGGACTGTTAAAGGCAACTTCTAATTGTTTTAAAGCTTATAGAACTAGCAGAATTGACAAAACAGAAGATTAATAGCAAAACGTTGCTATTGTGAAGTAATATTTTATTTAGAGGAGGCTGATGGTAATCTGTGAGGGCACTATGCACCCTTTATGGTGTTGACAGACACCGCCATCTTAGGCGTTGTATGTAATAATAGCAACAATGGTGCTGGAATGTCCTATTTGTTTTTAAAAGCCATATATCACTTACACAAACAGGACATAAAAATGAAATAACTAAAGCCATATTTTTATTGGTACTACAAATTATCTGATGTGAAATGAAAACCTGTTTACACAGACATTACACGTTAGAACATTTGTATATCAGACGACACCCAATGTTGTATAATATAAATACATATAACGTAAAGAAAAATTATTTTATTAAATACATAAGCTAACTCATATGTGAATTCGTTGCGTCGAGATTCGTCTCCAGACACGTTAAATTGCATGTCTAAAAAAAAAAAATTGACAACGTAAAACAATTACATTTAAAAACCTCAATATCGTGACTGATGTATTAGCCGGGAGGTCTAAGGCGTCCGTCTATCAATATACGGTCCGGCATTTCATGACAACCTGCTTCCACAAGGAATTTTTCCAAGTTATGAAAAATCAGTGCGAATAGCAGCGCATCCTATGAGCATGCGAGGGAATTACAAATTGACCACACAAGATGGTTAGGGCCACCATGCTGCTGAGTGGAGGCAACGGTACAGATTGTTAGCATTACCGTATGTTACTGCTGGATGCACGATCAGCTGTGAAGCGGCATCAGAGCATCGTTGTAGGAAATACAATACTGGATTGTAGTCAGAACCCTACTCGTTTGTAATCGCAACATTATCTACTGTGGAAAGGAATGACGTCACTGATTTGTGACGCACCGACATTTTAACAATATGTTCTGTTGGCGTTACCATATTCCTTTAACAATATTCGCTGGGTAGCCACAACCATACCTATAAAAACTTTTATAATTTGTTTTCTATTGGTTGGACTGGAAGTACTAAATATAATTCATAATGATATTATTACTTAATTTTAATACAATTTTTTTTGTTTATCTTAATTGTATTAAAATTAAGTAATATTAAATGTTAAGAGTTCTGTATTTTAATTATTGATTTAAAGATGTTAGTTTGATCGTAATCAAATAATTTCATTTTTGCTTTTTCACCCATTAATAAAAAACAATTCATTAATTGATCTACCAACACCAATTAATATTTCATCATGATGAAATTTTGGATAACTTTTAGGATCTAAGACTGTTGAAATAGGGACAACGGTCAGTATAATCGTTGTCCCTATTTCAACAGTCTTAGACGGTAACGGCTACAGAATTATGCATCCCACAACAATGTTTTTCTTTCAGTGAAGCTAATTTTCGTTATTTCCATTCCATTCTCACATTGCGAAGAAAAAAAATTACACTTTAAGCCTTGGCTTTACCTATAATGCAGATATTCTTCGTTTTCGTGTCATAATTCCGTTTTCACAGTTATTATTGAAAAATGTTTCATTATAGAAAATTTACAATTTACAAGTTGTTTTAATACTTTTGTAACTTATTTTCACCGTGCGTTATTTCCTGCTTGCGAAATGGCAGGAACTTATTGATAAAATATAAATATACTCCTGTCTTTTTTTACAAGCGGATAGCACACTTTTAAAAAATACGCACAAAAATAATTAAACAACTTGTAAAATGTAAATTTTCTATAACCTTGCATTGTCAGTAACTACTCTGAACCCGAAATTACGACGCAAAAAATTTAAGAATTTCTGCAAAAGAGACCAGGCCGAGACTTCGGAGACGCATTCACGTAAAACCAACGGTCGTGCGTCCAAAACTGCAATTCCGTGATTTTTTTTACGGTGTAGGGCGAGAGCCGGAGAGTAAATGGGATTGAGGGAAAAGTGCTGTGTTGTCAGGTGAAGGTCTGGGGAGGAATGGGGCGACGAGTGTTCGTGAAGATGAACGAAGGAAGAGAGGATAAAGGAGGGAATGATAGTCGGACAGAGCGACGCGCCGGGCGACGAATCCATCCATCCATCCATCCATTCTTGGACACCTGCGCCAGAGGAATGGTTGGGATCCTTTCCGTTAATGGATCCGCGCCCAAGTGCGCACCCTTCCTACTCTCTCCACGTTCGCTGGATGCGAGCCCAGAGAACTCTTCCGAACGATGCACCGATCGAGTCACGATGATGCGAAATAATTAAAAAAAAATATCCAACTTTTTTTTTTTTTTAATATTTTGAGCTCGAAATTATTACATGTTGTTTCCTGCGCGCTTGCAAAGTCAGGACGCAATTCATAACTTATGAATTTCTAAGTTAACTTCAGAGAGCCCTCAATATCTGCTGTACGTTATTCGCAGGGGTGAAACGTTTCACAATCCTGGTTTACGTCAATTAAAGTCTAATAATATTTCCTTAAGATACTTAAAAATGTATTCTAAATGCTGGAAGATGTCAGTTTTACCAGCATTACCAAATAATTTACACAACCTTGAAAAATGTGATGTGGCCTTACAAGCCATGCCCACACGTTACCGAGGCAGACGTTTCGGTGCAGCACAAAAACGTTCTAAAGATTCCAGTTATTAATTTCTGGATCTTGACTACTAACGAAGTATTTTTAATACTTGAGAAGAAAAATAAATCTTGCAATATTTTTTTTATAGATATTTTTGTATTCTTGAGCTTTGCCAGCCATTATCCGCTAATATGTTTGGAAATGCAATAAGAAATGTAATTTTTTACCTAGAGATGTGATTTTTTTTTAATGTTCAGGATTAAGTATTCTATTGGCTGAAACAAAAAAAAACAATATAAACATTATTTTGGAGACACGTGGCATGGTTTTTCAGGTCACATCATATATAATTAATTTTTAACAAATTTTTTTTTAAATATAAAAGCGTGATTTTAAAGAAATTGCCATGGAGTGACTCAGAGCTGTCTGGTACACTATATAGAGGCTACACTAGAAGTGGGCCACAGAGTATCAACCTGCTACTTTCTATCTGATACCCACTTGTATCGGATAACGAGTGCACTGCCGAACTATCAAATATAATTAGTATCAGTTTAACATTCACAAGTGTTTCGCGTCTGCTGTTCCATGAAACACTATTGCAATTTTCATTATATTTAAAATGTGCGGTTAAGTTAAAATCAAATTTCTTGGTTTATATTAGGTGACTACACAGTTAAGTGTCTTCGTTAAAAAAAAAAAAAAAAGGAAGATCATTTATAACTTAGTTTTCGTTTAAAGAATTTACACATAGCAAGTTCACTATCCTCTATAAATTTTTTTCGCAAAAAAAGCATTTTTTATGCTTTTGTTCTTATCCATAATTAATACACAAGCGTAATCTAGTTGATGAAAAAGTAAACAAATGACAAACGAAAAAAATTAATATTGGGGGTGGAGTGCATTCGACAGTGTGAGCGAATATGAGGGGTTAGGGGAGGGGAATGTTAATACAATGAGAAACATTGGGGGCGTGTCAAACGAGCGTGAGTAATCAACCAATAAAAAACACTGTTGGGTGGCGAAGCGAACACAAGTGATGAACCAATGAGAAACATTGGCGAGGGTCAATCGTCTGCTGGACACGGTGCTGAGAAAACCTCCAAAAATGTAATTTTTTTAAAATAATTTTTTATTTTTTCTTGGGTTTTTGTTTTCAAAGTCATGTAAGGTCACGGTTATAGGGCCAAGGTCAAGGTCACTTGGTTTCAATATGGTGTTGGGTGACATAACATAATGGCTGGCTCCCCTTCCCCTCTAAGCACAAACATTCGAAATTTTAATGTTAAAAGTTTTTAAATTAGATTTTTTAATAATGTTTTCATTATTTTTTATAAATGTTTAATATTTTTTTTTACAATTTTTTGGGTTTATTTGGGTTTTTGTTTTCAAGTTTAAAGGTCACCGGTGTTAAGGTCAAAGGTCAAGATCAGGGTCACATACATCAAACTTAGCAGACAATATGGTCACCGGGGGACCGGAATGACAGACCTTGAATAGCCCCGAGCTCCCCCCNNCCCCCCTCATAACCTTGGTCAAAGGTCGGCTATTTTATTCTACTACCCTTTCACTAGTAACCGAGGAATATAATTTAACTGAGTAAATAAATTTGAGCTACCTAAGAGAATTTTGTTTCATGTTTTAAAGTAAATGGAAGAAATCCAATCGCACTTGCCCCATGATTGAAAATAATTTTTCTTCGAGGCTGGATATCGATGATTCCTTTGAAAGAGAAGAGAAGGAAGTAGCCCAACGAAAAAATATAAAGTGATAGACAACCTAATTAAAAAAAAAATTCATACAATGCTCATCAGAAATAGTATCTACTTTAGAATCAACAAACACTTTATCTAACTGTTTCAGAAGACAAGTCAGGTGAGCAGAAGCAGTAAGTGTGAAGCTGTTGAGCAGTAGCAACTAAACAAAATTTTAAAACATTAAAATATAGTACGTTTTCTTACGTCTACAAACCGATAGTTACCAAGAAAAAATTTGCGCAAATAATTAAATAGTTGTATTCAAACGAAAAATGTCATTAGGACCCTAAGACTTAAAAAGTAATGATTGCAAAGTTAGTACATCATTACACTGCTTCGTCAAATTATGGCACAGAATAAGTATTATTTTAGTAACTATAGTCGGCGATCATACGTCGATCTACTGGTAGGAAGTTTTCCGGTACAAGTCGAAACCTGTTTTCTAATAACAAGAGATGTGTGAAGGTAGGCCTACCTGTGTTTAAAGTATAAGGCGTTGTTAAATAATAACGTGAAATGGACGACTCTTCCAATGGTAAGTTGAAGTATAAATCTCTTATTTTTATGGGGAAATGACGGATCAGAACCGGACTTTGACATGTGGGAAACACTGCGGACGTTGCCTTTTATCGCCGTGTTCCCTCACGTTAATCCTTCATCCAGAAGTTTTTTTTTTTAATTCCGTCACTGCTCTGTGTCCCACTCGCTTCACCTACATCAACGCTAAATATCACTTACTCTTTCATCTTTAATTGCTGATGATATGAGTATTGTCATTTCAAACACAGTACTCTGTTTAAGACAGTAGGTGGCTGGTACGTTCCTGCACGGAGGCAGGACGCGTGTCTCTTGTACCTGCAGTATTTTGTGTAGCGAACGCGGAAGGGCTTAGCGATCAAAGTGGCCCGGCCTCCGGTGAGCCTGGTAATAGGTTTTCAATACTTCGACAGCTTTGAAGCTCTCCCGGAGGCTAAAAGCCGTGCAAACTTTGTGGCCATTCTCCACGCTCTTTCTCCGTCTCTCCCGCTTTTGGCGGGCGTGGTTGCGTGCCGAAAGCACCACTCCCTCTCTCTCTCTCTCTCTCTCGATCGCTCTTTCGCAGACCACACAACAAAACTCGCGTGAAGGCGGGAGCACGTGCGAGGCCGCTGGATTCCTAGCGTTCCCCTTGCCGGCTGCTAGTCGCGACCGCAGAGGTTGCGTCGGGCGCCGCTGAACCGATTCCACACTTCGGAACCCGCCCCGTCCGCAGCCTACTCCAGAAACATTGCAGTCCTCACGCGAGACGACCCTGGTTGCGTCGGGCGCCGCTGAACCGATTCCACACTTCGAAACCCGCCCCGTCCACAGCCTACTCCAGAAACATTGCAGTCCTCACGCGAGACGACCCTGGTTGCGTCGGGCGCCGCTGAACCGATTCCACACTTCGAAACCCGCCCCGTCCACAGCCTACTCCAGAAACATTGCAGTCCTCACGCGAGACGACCCTGGTTGCGTCGGGCGCCCCTGAACCGATTCCACACACACTCACCGTCCTCAGCCTACTCCAGAAACATTGCAGTCCTCACGCGAGACGACCCTGGTTGCGTCGGGCGCCGCTGAACCGATTCCACACTTCGAAACCCGCCCCGTCCACAGCCTACTCCAGAAACATTGCAGTCCTCACGCGAGACGACCCTGGTTGCGTCGGGCGCCGCTGAACCGATTCCACACTTCGAAACCCGCCCCGTCCACAGCCTACTCCAGAAACATTGCAGTCCTCACGCGAGACGACCCTGGTTGCGTCGGGCGCCGCTGAACCGATTCCACACTTCGAAACCCGCCCCGTCCACAGCCTACTCCAGAAACATTGCAGTCCTCACGCGAGACGACCCTGGTTGCGTCGGGCGCCCCTGAACCGATTCCACACACACTCACCGTCCTCAGCCTACTCCAGAAACATTGCAGTCCTCACGCGAGACTACCCTGGTTGCGTCGGGCGCCGCTGAACCGATTCCACACTTCGAAACCCGCCCCGTCCACAGCCTACTCCAGAAACATTGCAGTCCTCACGCGAGACGACCCTGGTTGCGTCGGGCGCCCCTGAACCGATTCCACACACACTCACCGTCCTCAGCCTACTCCAGAAACATTGCAGTCCTCACGCGAGACTACCCTGGTTGCGTCGGGCGCCGCTGAACCGATTCCACACTTCGAAACCCGCCCCGTCCACAGCCTACTCCAGAAACATTGCAGTCCTCACGCGAGACGACCCTGGTTGCGTCGGGCGCCCCTGAACCGATTCCACACACACTCACCGTCCGTAGCCTACTCCACAAAAATTGCAGTCCTCACGCGAGACGACCCTGGTTGCGTCGGGCGCCACTGAACCGATTCAACACTTTGAAACCTGCCCCGTCCGTAGGCTGTTGTAGAAACAATGCAGTTGTCATGTAAGATGGCCCGCGATTTTTTTCATATGCCCGTATTCTGTCGTTCATCGGCAGCGTGACGTTCTGTGTACGTGTATTTGTGTCTGATTAGTTAACGAATGCTGCGAAATCTTATTGGCTGGGCTGCTGTGCTGATTGGTAATTGACATTCCGCCATGTTGATGGCCCAGGGAGGCCTTTTTGTTGGCACGCGCGTTAGGAGAAAACAACGCACACTACCGTTTAAGCTGTGTGTTCTTAAACATTCCGTGCCGTTGTTTCCTTACCAGCACAGCCATTAACAAGGGAGATTTTTCTAATAGGAGAGGACATTTGAGAATATTATTGTCAGTGTCATCCTCGCCCAACCCGTTTGATTTGTGTTTTTTTTTTTATTATTATCTAAGTTTCAGGGAAAAACTCGTAGAGATTGCAGTTATAAATATTCAGCTATTGAACTATAGCAAAATGCAGAGAACTGAACAGTTAATATATAATTACATATCCGTTAACAAAAAATAAAATTTTGCAAATTCCAAGTATTTAAAAATTTTTTTAACGGCCAGATACGTTAAAGTAAACATTTGGCGAAATAAAAGTGCAACAAAATAGTACATTGTAACGCTGTTATGACGAGAAATGATCAGCAATTGCCCTGAAATAGAAATAAGTTTGTACACCTTTGAAAACAAAAATGTAATTGTACTTACGTAACCGTTGAATGAATCAGAGGTAGAGTGCACATGCCAACTTCTCAGAAACCATCTCTCTGTCCCAACACTGAGCTTCTTTTCTTCCTGCTTTAAAACTTACTGGTCCGACTCGAAACAACTCGATGTTTTGGCTATATCCAAACGAGAACATTATATTTTTTGGTAAGCCCAAATAATAATTTTCGTGCGTCGTTTGGAAGATTTTATTACACAGTGGTATCGTCTCTCAGGTCTACTTTCCAGTAACAATCGTCAGGATCATGCCCAATTCTCATTATAATATTGCGATAGGTTATACTTCAAGATCATGTACGTAGGACATGCCTAGCCTTTATCATTGGTTCAGCATTTTATTGACACGCTCTGCATAGCTGTACGCGAGGAGTGGAGAGTGGAGAGGTTTCGGCGGCTCTCAACAACGAGGCATTGAGAGCAGATGAGTGATGAAGAGAAGTGGGTATGGAGCAGAGCCGGAATGAAAGAGCGGGAGAAACTGGTGTTAGCCACACTCCGTGTTCCAACTTTGATCTACTTTTCTGCCAATAAAATTATTAAAAAACGTGGATAGGCTTTAAAGTTAGAATACTGTTTATGTAAGCAAGTGTTCTCATGTTTTGTGTGCACATAGCTCAGTCCTGTTTCCGTATATTAACTCTATATTTCCCGAAATAATCTACGTGATTTTACGAAAAAAATTTAACATTGCAAGACGGCTACGTTTGTTATTAGATTGTTAGTTAGATAAGGCTTGCTTAAATTAAGATTCCGATGGATGGTACGTCGATCCCCTGTTTCCACTCAAACATCCAGTCTGGTTTGCTTCATAGCGATAATGCGCGCCACTCAAGGATCCGCAATGTCCTGCGTCGCTTACACATAGCGCAGTTCGTGTCCTGATTGTCGGCCGACGCGAGGGGATCCTTGTTGTTTAGAATAACGCTGGCTGAAGCAACAGCGACCCGCGTTGCAGCGATTTGATGCCAGCTGAATTGGTCGCATCTTGCGTGCAAGAACGTGAATGGTCAAGCTGTTGAACTAGGCGCCTAAAACTTGTATCCCGTGTTTTGAGTATATTGCACGGCTTTCAGTCATTGTATCGACGGGAATTATTTTTATAAAAATGCCGAATCAAACTGAAACCACCTTCAGAGTGAGTGAAGAGTTTTGGACGGTTCCTAACAGCGAGGTCTTGAGAGCCGACGAGGGTGGAGTGAGGTGGGTATGGATCAGCGCCGGAAAGAAAGAGCGGGAGAAACGGGAGATCCCCGAGAAAACCCGCCGACTAGCGGCATCGTCCGGCACGATTCCCACTTGCGAAAATCCGGAGTGAACCGGCCGGGGAGTGAACCCGGTTCGCCTTGGTGGGAGGCGAGCAGGGTAACCGCTCAGCCATCGTGGCCTGAAACCACATTTAGAATTTTTCAGCATCTCAACGAGAATTTTAATCTTGAATACGTTGTGCCAATCAAATTTCAAAAAAAGTGGTTTATAAACGTTTTATTTTAGACTAAATATTTGTTCGATATCACAGGCATGCATCACAGTTATTTGCCTGAAATACGACCGTTCGTTTGCCCTTGACTAGGGTCTGACTTCTAGTTAATTTCACTTAAAATTATAATGTAAATATTAAAATAAACGTATAGGCGAACCACGCAATTAAATTTAAAAAAAACTTTGCATATCTTTGTGCTCTTCTGGTGAATTCAGCTGTTATATTCAGCTGTATCCAAACGTTTTAAATGCGTACAATTTTGAGAATTATATGACATGAAAGATATAAATTTTAAATTTCCGTGACTGTTTGTTAGTTTGCCGCACTGCCTTGCCACTTGTGTTGCACTTTCATAGCGCTGTGTTTTATATTGTATCAAATTTACTTAAAACGTATATTACATTTTTTATTTTTAATATTTTTAAGAATTGCCATCAACATTTGCTTACAAGCATATCGAGAGTTAAACTCACAATAACGTGAAACATATTATAAACCGACAGCCTTCCAGAACTTTAACAAACGACTGAATACGGGTTACGAAGAAACGGAAAAGGAAATACACAGTGCAATGTATAAAGTCACGTTACTTTACCTTGAACGACACAGAGTCGGATACCCACAGAACGATCCGAGCGGTGACGCGAGCGCACGCACCGCAATAGCACACTCTGCCAGCCAGGAAGACATTATCGCACACTGTTAATTGAAGTTGATCGAAGGAGAATCTGGAGTTGTATCGAGTGCGCTGGAATCCTACCTGGAGCTACTATCGGCGTTCGAGGCCAAGAAGCCCCGAGAGCGATAAGGTCGAATCTGCCACGCGCGTCAAGTGCGCCGTCGCCACAAAACGCGATGCGCAGCGTTCTCGTCGTGTTGCCTGTACTCGTGGTAGATTCAGTGGCGACCCTATCATTTTACAGGTGGAAAGACTCCGTGCACACGGCCTTCGAGTATTCTTGCACGTCTCTTGACGCGTATATTTGGAGATACAGCGCTTTCAAAAACAGTTTTCCGCTATGCTGGAGTGATCTGAAATGGTGTTTCTAATATACGCAATGTATTGAAAGCACTCAACAGGCCTCGTCTGAAGTGAGCCTTCTTTAGTTTTATCAGGGCATTTGACGCACGGTTAATAGTATCGTAGAGAAAAGCTTATTTGAAACACTTTACAACGCAGTTAAAGCACTAGGTAGGCAGGAACCTTGACATGTTCAAAAAAAAAAAAAAAAAAAAAATTTTATTACATATAAATACATATTATTCTCACAATGTCACAATGTTTGGTATAATTTCATATGAAAACAATAATTCGTTCTTGATCAATACAAGCACATCAACAAATTATACTATAAAATTAGAATAAAAAATGACACATTCAAGCAAACACATATCTCATATTAGTACTAAGCGTAGGTTAGTTTGAACATTTGCAAAATCGTTATTCTTCTCAATCCGGAGTTATATTCCGTTAATTTTAGGTACTCTCTTGAAAAATCACAAGCGAAACAGTTCTGGTTTTAAATAATTCAATCAAGTGCCCTGCACATGTTCCGTTAAGAGGGATAAATATAAATCACTATGGTGTTAACAGTTTTCGAACCATACATTGTATTTGGCTTTGATTATTAAAATTATATCTTTTAAAAGGCATGGCGAAACAATAATATCAACGGAGTACCTTGTTTTTTCTACCATTTGAAATAAACGGAAATTAATTATCATCTTCTGAGAATGTCTACAAACGACAAACGATTAAAGTTTAAGAAGTCAAACGTTAATGGTCTCTGAAATATAATTGAATTAACGTTCTGTCATCTGGCAGTCGCATTTTCAATTTTGTGCCTGGGATAACTTATTTTCTGAACAAAATGGAATATCTTTATGTAACTTCTAATTCATATCTTTGGTATGACTCATATTTTATATTCGATATATACATCTGCCAAAAATATAAGATAAATTTTGGATAACTTAACTATTTAAAACCTATATATTGCAAATACTGAGACATTACCGAATTGCATAAATTTGTCTTCACGTAAGTATGGCAAAAAAAATATCCAAGTTGGCTTCTATCTCTCCACCTTATCAATTGTTACCAACGCTTTGGACGTGCTCTGTAAATTTCGGGATGGTTTTCCTGCACTGAAAAAAATTATTGTTTCAGTATACCAAATATTTTGGTTTGCGTGGCGTTTACTTCAGTTAAACGAGAATTTTTTTGGTACAACCTTGCCTCAATTCCTCCAAATGATTTAAATTCGTTCACAAAACCAAATGATTTGCTTAAAATAACTGTTTGTGCCAAAAATATATTCAGTTGCTTCAACTAAATGGTTGTTTCCTAAATATATAGCAGATCGCAAGCGTTTTATCCTTCTGTTAATGTGAAGTATTTAATTTTTGGATAAGATAATTGTTTATTATGTATTTTATTTATAAATTAAAATACTAATAAAACCAGTGAGAAAATAGGTGCGTTGGTAATGCATAGTAATAAATAGTTCTCATGCAAAATATTATTAAAGTGAGTGCGCACGAATGCGGTGAGTTGTCACTTTGGTGTAATTTTCTAGACACGGTTAAGCTTTGTTTGCACGAGGCGGAGGAACATCCTAAATGTAGAACCTAAGCAGAGCTCCAAGAAATTAGGAAGCAACTATAAGTGGACTGTACAGTGAATTGTGGTCCATTCGCACAAGTAAAAGCCGACTTTATCGTTAAATTAATTCGTGCAGAATATTTCGGTCACTGGTTATAAGAATTTTTACCACCCTCCTCTTTTGGAACACAGCTACGATAATACCTATTTTAACACACGTTTACGCACGTTCCGGGAGTTTTATTTTTTTCTGATAGCCATTTTGTGGCGCGAACTGAACCATTTATAAAGCACTCGTGGCGGCATTAAAACGAACGTTTCAAGCGCTCTTCAGACGATAAGCTGTGAAAGCTTTCCCGGCAGACGAGTAGCAATATTGCTGTAACGGCCGCGGAAACACGCGACTCGTTGCACTCAACTGGACAAACACTGATATTTGTGGAGTCTGAAACGCACTTTTAGTTTTGCAAGCACTTGCCAGCGCATTTTAATGCCCGCTAGCGAAATATCGCTCTCGACGGTGATCGCAGTCGCTTTGCGCGTAAACGAAAAAGAGCCAAGTTCTTGTAACGTTTCATAAAATTAAGCAAACATATTGTTTTAAATGAAGTGTCACCCCCCTGTTTCGTTACTATTACGTGTAAAGACATCCTTTTTCAGATGGACAGAAGTGGGGGTAACGTAGCCTAATTTAATATTTGAGATAAAATGCTGAAAAATTACATCACTAATAGTTTTCACAATTTGCGGATTATGTTCAAGCCTAGCAAAAACTCTGATAGTTAAACAAGAGTTTTAATTTTGAGATTTATGTATGTAGGGGTGGTATAGTAATAACACATTTATATCATTAGAAAATTGTTCCTTGTAACGTTAATGAATATGATTGTAATAGGGAACTTCAAGTGACGCACAGCCAATTTGTCATTCATGCTGTTGGCTGACAGTCCTCCAGTAGTGAGCTTACCACAGTACAGTCACAGAGTACTTGAGAATACAGAGGTCAAGTAGAGGTGCGTGTTGCGAACTCCAACCTCACACGCCAGCAAAATGGCGTCACCGGCCAGCGATATGGCGAAATGTCGTTCACCAATCAACAACAGGGTGGCGTTCCAAAACCTTACTCCGAGAGTAGAGTAGAGTAATAGAGAGTAATAGCTGAGGAAAGCAAGAGTAAACGTGAATTGGGAACGAGCATGATGTATATAGCATTCTGTGTTTATAAATATAAACTAATTAAGCAACCAATATAAATTCCAAAATATATTTATCACTGCCCAAAATTCTTTCTTTTCCAAAAATTTGGTTATATTCATAAACAGGTTTAATCATAAACATTTTGTCTAAAAATGCAACCTTTGTACAAGTTTACTTTTAAATAAAAATACAAAATTTTATGACTCTTCATTTGTAATTTTCCTGGGTGTCTGTAACCAGAATGTCTATATTTTCTTTCAGTTCGTTTAATTGTACAAAACTTCCCCCCATTTTCAGTTTACTTTTCGTTGCTCACTGAAATAGTTCGTGTAAAATGTTTACTCTGGCAAGATGCTCGGAGTAATTACTCTGCATTTTTGGGATACTGCTAAGAGCGAGTTAAAAAATTTGCTCAAAGTCTTTTGGGACGTCCAAAGAGAAAAATTTAATGGCATAGTAACTTTTGGAACGCCGCTCCGGAGACTAACTTGACAGACAACTGCCCAACCAATAAGAAATTTTCCATTATGTCCAGTAGCCAATCAGACCCAAAGTCAGTTTCCACAGCTTCGCGCGGCCAATGGGCGGCCGATTTCGCGTATACATGAACGGTACCTCGAAGTAATTTCTCTTCGGTTCTACTTAACAATTCTCTGGTACAGTTAACGTCCCCGGAGCGGCTTAGAGAAATATGTAGGCGATAAAACAGGGATACTGAGAGATACAGGTTTTCCTACTGTACTGAGCAAAGGCTTCTCATTGCTGGATATAATTTATTACAAGAAAATACGCACCTACCTTAAAGACTTGAAATCACGCCCCTTACGTTACGCCATATTCACTAACTTGTAAGTGAAAACAGTTTATCTTTTATGAAAATGGTGGTTCCGCATAGCTTAACTGTTCGTACCATTTGAAAACGAGTGGGGCGCTAACTGTCAGATAATAACTAAAGGTAAGAGGATTTTGCATTCCTGCGCTGCTCCATTCTCACCTCATTTCACCCTCCTCGGCTCTCCAGACCTCGGTGTTAAGAGCCGCCCGAATCTCTCAACTCAACTCGACTCAGAGCTGTAGTAGAAGTCCACAAATCAGATAAGCCACACGGAAGCCACTGACAGCACTAAACACTGTGCCTGACTGTGTACAGCGTCGGACATGTGTCAACTTCCTGTGCAACATTCGCACGATCACGCACTCTGGGGGTGAATGTTTCAAGTGACGTTCTTGAAACGATAGTTTCGCTCCGTAATTTCGGGTTTTGTTCGAAAGACTTAACCAAAGTGGCGAGAACAGTCTTCGGAGGCGGATTGTGACCTGCAGTCTCGACCCGAAAATGTCCTCTTGCTGACCTGTCCTCTCGCTGCCCTGCCGTCTTGTTAGGGTCCCGGGGAAAAATCGGGATTGGCTCAATTTCTGCCGGTGCCGGGAGTTCAATATCAGAACTTTGAGGGGGGAGGGTGTTGTTGGAGCATTGG
>NQII01006659.1:19231-69638 GCA_002778355.1 Clitarchus hookeri | reverse complement strand
ATTGGGGGGGGGGGCGTCGGGAGAAGTGACTGGCTCTCTAAGAACTGGCAGGTTTCGGGTAGCGGATATCGAAGTTGTTATGTCGCCGACTCTCTCGAGACCTGGTGAGCAATAACTGCACAAGTTTCTATAGCCCGTTCAAGGTAAACTGAGCACTTTTGAAAGCCCTGCTTAAGTGGGTGTGGTAAAGGCTGTTCGCGATCAAGTGAGCACTTTTGAAATCAACCTTAGAAAAAGTCGCTTATCCTACCTGCATATGTTTTGACGGGCGCACTGAGTGACATGCGCCCAGTAAAGTTTCTAACGATGGAGGGAAAGTAGTTCCATATCTCAACGTCGAATAGAAAGTGTTAGGTAACAAAACTATTTCTTTCGGTTCTTGTTTTGTTGATGTATCGAAATGTAAAAATGAGCAGATATGTAAAATATTTATTTATCTAATAATTTCACGGTTAACCGACGCATGAATAAAGTGACGAGGCCCATGTTATTGTTAATTTTACGTAAGGTGGAAGAATACACAACGTGCATAAAAAATTATCTTAATCAGGGCTTTCAAAAGTGCTCAGTTTTCCCATAACAGCCTATATATAAAATAACGTTGAACACGTCAAGGTCTCTTTTCACGAAATAATTCCTCTTATATTTGCACTAAACACTGTTCAACTTGTAGACATCACTTACAAGTATTATTTCCTCGCATGAAACAATTTTAGACGTAATGTTTTTTGCATAATCGCATGTCAAATTCACTATTTTAGTGTTTTTGGGCCGTAAAAATAATAACAATCTGAATAACTTACCGAAGGGAGATAATTATCATTAAAATAATATGTCATGAGTTACTTCAATAAATACTTTAAATCACGCTATAAAACGTTTTCGCAATTTTTTTTTTTTTAAGTTTCTAAATATAAGAAAATTTTTGCAAATTTTTTATTTGTAGCAGTCAATGATTTTTGTAAAATATATTTTGCTAAGCATACCTTAAAATGAATTAAGACGTCAACTTTGAGTCATCCTCGTTGAGATTTTCTGTAAATGTTTTTCGTTCATTGAATTTGTACGTTCTAGAAATACTAAAATTATTATTTTGACATGCCATTGTGCAAAAACTATGCGGAAAAAAATGTTATGTGTGGAAAGTGTACTTATAAGTAATGTATACAAGTTGGGCAGTATTTAGTACAAATAAAAAATAAAGCAATTTTTGGTAACCAGCACCCTAGATTAAAATTTAAAGGTTTCTGGGAGCCAACAATAGAAAAAACGAGAAAGGGAATTCTTAAATAACAGTCCCTAAGTTATTTGGGGGTTTAGGGAAATATCTTACGCTGAACTAAAACGTGGTTATTTACGGCGTAACAAATTACTCGAAAATAAAACATCACTCTGGGAAAAAATATTTGACCACAGAATTAGCGAGAAATTTAATCTACGATTTCCGTTCTCATTTTTTGCAATGTTCACTTCCAAAAAACTGTAGACTTTTTAAAATTGTTATTTACATTAAAGTGTATAACGTTAATTTGTGTACCACGCTCTCTCTGTATCACGTTATTGTGGAAAGTATATCGTATATTCGTGGTTACTTCAAACTTCTCTGAAGCCCTGCGAAAGTTCTAATACTTTCACGCTATTCGTCCGTTTAACTAAGTCTAGAAATTTCAACCAAAGCGACAACGGACCGCATTCGTACGCCTTCACTTTAATACTATTTTGCATAAAAACCATTTCTTAGTAAGCATTACAAACTCATATATTTTCTCTCTGTTTTATCCATATCGTTACATGGGTCGCCAGAGGGGCGTATCTGAGTTCGTGAGAGATGGAGGTCTTAATAAAAATAAAAGAACTAAATTTGATTTCTAATATATTCACACGACTATTATTTACAGCATTAGATTGTCTGTCTCCACTATAACTCTTTTATTTAAGAGCGAGCTCAATATTTAATGTCTATTTCAAAGCTAATTAACGTCACTAGAGGAATTATGGGAACTTTGGCACATCGGGACCTGGCACCGGAGCGCCGGAGCTGTTCGTGCTCTGTCATTCCGGTCGGCTGGAGGCCACTATGAACCCAGGTGACCTTGACTCTGATGACCTTTGACCATGAAACCCAAACAAACCCAGAAATGTATACAATATCAAAAATTAATATAAAAAAATATTTGAAAAATAATTATTAACAAATTGTTAAGTATTTATTGTTAAAAATTATAAAAAACATATTTTAAAAAGTAACTATTCCGGAGGTTTCCCCACCCCCACTCAGCAACACACCCAGCAGACGACTGACCCTCGCCAATTGCTATTCGCTGTTTAGTCGGCAGACCTCCACCCCCACCACACCCCAATAACCCTACCCTCACCTCCAATTACTCACCTTCGTTCGACCAATTAGCCCTGTTCGCTACATCTCCTCCAATATATTTAATTGCCCAATTACCCCACCCCCTCCACCACCACACAATTGCTCATTCCGTCCTATGCAGATATCTTGATGGTTTTTCCGTTCATAATTTGTTTATACATTGCTGGAGGTGGCCATCATGTATTTCATTAGTTTACATTTTCAACACCTAGGTGGCGCTGATGTATTAAATACCTAAATTACCCGCCAGGCAGTGCTCATTTCTCGATTTAGCCACCAGGCGAGCTGACATTCTCTCTTACCTATGCTCAACACACCATAATTTTTTTTTTTTTCGCTTGTCAATTGTTTCTATTTTCAACACCTAGACAGCGCTAGTGTATTAATTACCGATTTCGTCACCAGGCGAGCTGCCTATTTAGCCACTAGACAGCAGCCATATTTTTTTATGTTTTTAAAGTAAAATTGGTGCTGTCGGCGCCCTCCATATTGGATTATATTTTCAACACGTGGGCGGCGATAATTTCTCGATTTCACTGCCAGGCGAGATGCAGATACCAACTCATTCTGTCGGTTCAGTAGCAAAGTGAACTATTGGTTCTCACGTTTGTTTCATAGACATAAAAAAACCATGTAATTTTCATCCTATAAAAAATTATTTTTTCAATTACCAGTATACCTACCAGAATAATTTATTAAATCAATATTTTTTTGTATTAAAAACTTTAATTAAGGTCGACCAAAAATCATTTTTCGTTTCAAAGCTAATTAAATTACCATTGAAATTGTGTATTTATTCCATTACCCGTCACCTCACCACCACTTCAGTCCGAACAATTATTCACCCTCGCTCAATTCCTTACCACTACCGCTCTTGTTTTTGGCATTGTCCGCCAGAGCGTGCTGGTGTGGGGAAAGTATATAATGGGAACAATGGTGACCCTCGGCACAGTTGCTCGTCTGATGCCAGAGGTGACAAATCGCTCTCTCATCCCTCTTTTTTCAGCATTCTGACTGGTAAGTTCAGATATTTAATTACATCAGGTCGCAGGATATTATCACGCATGCACGTAATTCGTATATATTTTCCCGCGAAATTACAAATTTTCTCAAAATTTGGAGTATCGGTTTGGGCCTGCTAGTCTCTGGAGGAATATATAACCTCGTAAAATACGGTACTAGAACTTAGTTTTTTTTTTAAATTTATATATTTACCATTTATCTGATTTCAAAGGCGCTAGTTCAGTACCGGTGAAGTTACTGTAACACTTCGTTTGCATTCACCAAATGTATTCGAAGTCACGGAAAGTATGAATGTTCGAATAATGCAGATCGGGTGACATATAAGAGTGTTAAATGTGGCATTGCATTTTCTACGCGCGATAACTTGCAGAGGCATGCAAGAACCTGCGTAGCGGTAGGACTTTCATCTGCCAGAATCTTTCGCGTACATTCTCCTCAGCAGCATACGAGTGTACTTCCCACAAAACCCAAGGGTTCAGGATGAGCATCCACCATCGTGCCAGCGACCATCACGTCCAAGAATCATGGTAGTGTCTGGGTTGGTTAATGACAATGGTTTCGTGTAGGCCCAAACTGCATTCGATCACACACTAAAGATCTATGCCCCCACATCGAGAGCAGGTATTCGAACGATATTTGCACACGTTTAGCTCGAATAAGGGATATCATCGCTGTTGGCTCTATGCACAAACACACCACCAATATAATTTAAAATATGGCTCGAATGCAGCTTAACAAAACTGACCCATTCAACGAAAGGAAGTTATTCGAATTGAAAGGCAAGTTAACGAATATTCTGTAAAACCTCACACTGGAAATAAACGCCACGAGAAAGAAGCCTACAAAGAGCGTGTTTCGGGGTAAATATTAACGAAAAATCAATTACCGGGTGCCCCTTACCCTCTAAACACCATGCTGGCCCCCCTTCAACAAAATATTTGTTGCAGTTTTATGTTGGAGAAAATCATGTGCCGTGTACAGATGCGTTATGCAGTTTTCTGTATAGTAAGCATGGCTCGAAAAAACCCAAAAAACAGAGTTAAAGTCACTTTACTACCCCGCGGTATGCGATATGCACAGTGAAGTATCTCACGCATTCCCCCTCAAAAGACAAAGACGCTCATCATTAAAAAACATTTTAATATACGGCGTATTCAGGAAAAAATTTAACACGTCAAACAGAGAGTGATTTTCAAAAGTTTGATTTAAAATTTTGAATAAAAAAAAACCAAATAATAGTCTTGGCAATTAGTTTCCAAATATTTGTTTGTAAAAAAAAAAAAAGTTGTGCAGGTTTTCAACTCAGTGCCTGGCGCTTCTCTTGAAGCTTTAAATTGCCTCTCAGTTTTAGTTGATCAACGTTTTTCACTTGAAGTTCAAACGGACTTAAAAAGGACGTTATTTTTCTTTTTTCGCCTGAAGTGAATTCAACTTCACGCGCGCGCGTGTGAACTAACATTGACGTAAAACTATCCTCGATCAACAAAGAAAGCAGTTGATTAATTTCTCCCCCTTCAGTACAACATTTGAAGCGTGCTGTCAGCGGGAATGACCGGGTAAAAGAATACAGCGTTTCAGTTTCTGAATGGCAAACATGTTTTCTCGCGGCAACGTGGTGCGCCGAAAAAAAAAAAAAAAACTTCTCCAATGGCGATACGACGCTCGCAGCGACACCCCTCGACTCGTAATCACATTAAGAGACGCTCGCTCTAGGCTCTCCGACTGGCTAATCACGTTAAGACGTCACAAGTGCCGGGGAGCAAGAGAGAGAGAGAGAGTGACGGAGAGATAGAATGCGAGGAAGAAGGGGAGAGAGAGCGAGGGAGAAACTAACCGAATAGCAGACGGCTCCACTCATTACAGGCAGGAAATTAACACGCGGATTCGCCGGATTAAAACATGGAGGAAGGCTTGGCGGGTTGCTCTCTGCATACTATCTCTGCCCTCGCAACGATGCTTAATTTAATTATGGCCTGATAAACTGAACACTTAGAGAAATATTTACAGAAATGTTATTTTTTGTTGTTGTTGTTTTNGGGGGGGGGGGGAGGCGTGCTTTCCGCTATCTGCGAAAGCTGGAGAGAGACAGTGCTTGCCTCGTGCTGATAAATTTCACTTTCACTCCGATAACACGGACAACTTATGTAGTTTTAAAGTTAAATTAAAAAAATTACCCCCTTTTTTTTTTTAATTTATGTTAGTGTTTATGTTTATCAACCCTGTTTTTTTTAAAGTCATGTTATATTTTTACTGCGGTAAAATATTGTTTGGTCTGGTAGCTGTTGTGCACGATTCTCATTCTGAAAGTTGTAGGTTCATTCCCGAATGACTCCAGTAAATCTAACTCAAATCACTTATATATATATATATATATATATTTATTTATTTATTTTACTGAGCGTAACAACACATATGCGAGAGCAAACCCTAATGAGAGTATCTGGTTCACAATTCTAAACTTCATTCCAGGATTATGTTACTAAAATCGCGATGCGGGAATAAACATCAGCGATCGTTCACATGGAGCGGTAACAAAGAGAAAGGAAATTAAAACCTATTTTGAAAGAATAAAAAAACGTCAAGTCTTGCAGCGAAAATAGTATAGGAGACCATTAAGAAGAATAAATAAGAAGGCGAAAAACATGAAAATACCCGAGTGGACAGTAATTATTCTCCCTTGATGTTAAAAATGAAGAGTCAAATTTAAGTCGTGTATGTCGGTTGATTAACAAATACTTCTTATACCGTGTTCTATTAGGGCGTGTACTGCCTCTTTGTAAAACTTTTGTTTCTTGGGGGGGGGCGGTGATGCAGTGGACAGAGTGTTCTCCTCCCACCAAGGCGAACCGGGCTCGATTTCTCTGACGGGGCCGGCCCTGGATTTTCGCACGTGGGAATCGTGTAGGACGATGCCGCTGGTCGGTGGGTTTTTTTCTCGGGGATCTTCCGTTTCCCCATGTCTTTGCGTTCCGGCGCTGCTCCATACACACCTCGCTTTCGCCCTCATCGGCTTTAGACCCTGTTGTTCATAGACTAAATATGAGGTAGACCGATCTCGCTGGCTGCACACAAGCAATCTCCGTGTCCCAACATTGAACTGCTTTTCTGCCAACACTAGAAAAAACAGTGTAGGTTGGATTTGAGGTCAGAATACTGTTAGAAAACAAGTGCTTTGAGATGTTTTATATATTATCCCTAACTAATTTGTAATGCACTTTGATTAAATTCAAATTGGTAAACGTATTTTATTTATAAAATAGTAATTGTCGTTTAATCATTTAAAAATGAAGATATAAACAAACACGCTCGTCATTGTTGATCACGTGACTTTGCCAGTTGTGTATGATTGGGGTAGGTCAATGTTAGGTACATGCGCAGAAGACGAATAATCGGTCTGCCTCATCTTTAGTCTATGCCGTTTTTAAAAGTCACCCGAACCTCACCTCTGGGTTCTTCGTGTCTCGTTTACTCCTTCGCATCCCGTTGGCTACTGGCTAACAGTTATACAGACGGTGTCCATTGAACACCGGCGAAATAAAAAAAAAAAGTACAACTAAGATCAAATCAGCATATTTTTACGTTGCCGTCGAATGAATGATTGAAATACTGTGGGCTCTGGTCATAGGTTCTCGCAGTCCGTTCGTCTGGTGCTCCAAATTCCTGGATAAACAAAAATTAGCGGTTGTTATTATAAACGTGACGATTTAGGTGTCCCGGTTCTTGTACTATCAATACACTTTTCCCCTTCAAGACTCTCGTTTCCAGATCGTGCCTCGGCTTCTCTATCCGCGCTTCACTTTTGCGTCTCACGTCACCCGTGACACATCCGTTAGCGGCGGTAGGTCGACCTCGCTCCACGTCCCCCTAGGGAGTGGTCATTCCTGATAAGCAAATGGAGACGGACGGCAGGCGATTCATCCAGGGGGTTGGTGACAGGGGGGAGGGATTTCAGATGGAGGGTGGATGGGGAACCCTGGAGTTTGGGGGATGAAGAAACGTTCCGCGCGTGAAGTACCGTGACTCGCTCGGACTTACCGGAAACAATCACACCACCCCTAATCTTCTGCAGATTTCTAAGTTAACGATACACAAATGCGTGCAGCTCTGATGAAGGATTTCCACGATAAAATGAGCAGTGTTGAAAGCAACCTTTGAAAAATAATTACTGTCCTCACGTGCGTGTATTTTAATGGGCACACCGACTAGCATTCACCCCATAAAGTTGGTAACGACGGAGTGAAAGTAGTTCCGTGTGTTAAAGTTGAATTAGATGTGTTAGGTAAACGTTTGTGATTACTGAAATTATTTCTTCTTCTCTCTTCTTTTCTTCAATGCGTGTGAAGTGCAAGAATAAGCATATTTGTAAAATATTTATTATCCTAATAATTTTACTGTTTCACTTGGCTGACCCATGAATGGAGTGACGAGGCCCATGGCAATATTAATATTATATATGGTGTAAGAATACACAATTACACAATGCACATACAAGTAGGTCTTGAGAAGAGCTTTCAAAAGTGTTCATTTTACCGTGAACAGCATATAACAGCGTTCTATACGTATTGGAAATTGAAACTGGAAGAAATACTAAAAAGTAAACGGACAAACACTTTATAAAATCAATGGAAAATATTTTAATAGTTTTAGTGAGTTATTATGCATTTACTTCTTACCAGGAGTGTATCCAAGCGTTTACTAAGAAAAGGAGGAGGGAGCTTTTTTGCCGTGCACAATATCTTTTGTACGTAAGTATGTACGTACTCACACATATTATTGCATATTATATGTAAATTCTTATATATGTATGTAGGATATATAACATATAAAATGGTAGCCAGTAACTTTGTACTTTATTTTGGCTCTATGTAAGTGCTAGAGTACCCCGGTAATAGAAATTATTTAAAATATATAAATTTTCCCCTAAATTCTTATATTATTTCCATAAACTGTCAGGAGAGAAGGATTAACTGTTACATCTAGATTTTATCATTTTTATTCAAGTCAGTTTCACAGATAAGCAAGTTTTTCTTTACTTGTCCCACTTTTTATTCTGAAAATAAAAATATGAGTATTTGTTTACTAGAACCAGAAATTTACACACAAAGTCATAAAATCGTGATTTTTTATTGCCAGAACAATCATAGCTCGAAACTATTAAGGTTATTTGGCAAGTCCCGAATAAAATAAGTATAACGTCATTTTCGTTTAATTTCATATGCGTATATGACATTCGTTTTATCAAATGTACGACACTGTAATAGTGGTTAACGGTGCACTGCTATATATTAGCACAGTTTTAATAATGATTTCTCTTGCCAACATAGTTTAACACAAATTAAAGTAGACAAAAATTCTTCAGTTCTCTTTAAATCCCAATAATTGTTCGGATCTTAAAATTATGAGTCAATGATTAGGGATTTCGTTTATCTTTCCTTTTCACAGACACTTATTAGCACTTGTCATTGTAAATAAAGTATGTTTAGTGGGGTATCAGCATTTTAGAGAATATTTTAGCAAAGTCAAATGATGAAACCACAATGTTTTAATTTTGTAGACATTAAAATGATATAAGAACGACAACATTTACACTTTATATGATACAAGCTAAGGAAGTGAAATTATTGTTAAAACAGTATTACACACCTCAAAAAGTTTTACACCGCCGGTACTTCTGAGATACCAGGTTGAACATGGCCCAAGAGAAAGTATGAGATGAAAAGCACACCGTCTGTGCAGATAAACACATCAAGCGTGACGAATATATATATATTTTTTGCGATAAACCTACTGTCCTAACACGAACATTCTTCATGTGTAGGGGCAGTGATATTTCGCGAAAAGATTTCGAGATAAGGTACAATCCAAAGCACTGCAAGGTCGTTCAGCTTCTTTGATTGGTTAAAAAAATATTCTGGCCCGTGTTAACCATTTGCGCACGAATCATGAAGGTTCAGTGTCAGAGTTACTTAGTCCTGAGTGGCTTGGTCAAAGACGGACATGGCACCAGCAGCCAATGGAGGTATAACAACAGCTGAGGTGTGTATATGGTATTGAAGTCTACTGTGTGCTCCGATTTTTACGCGAAAAGTCACTGGCCCTTATTCATGTGCATCTACAAGCGTCCCAAAACTTTTTTTTTTGAAGTGTGTACACATTTATAATTATTGCTGCAAAGAATAAATTGTTAAGTTTAATTTTCATTGAAGACACGCTGCGTGCGAGCCGTTGCGTGCACTGGAAGTCATTCCTTTCGGCCACTGACATATGTAGTCATTCATTTGTTCGGTGCTTTCCATTAGCGGCAATGTGAATACAGGGCGTGGCGTCATAAACACGACAACATAGCAACATGACACCACAGTTTGCTTATCCTCTGCTGTAGCACCATACATTAAAAAAAACTAATGTCATGATATTCGCATATGAAATAAACAAACAAAAAAAACCTTATGCTAACTTTATGCAGTACTTTCCAATTAACTTAATAAGTTTCGAGGCTTAATTATGGTGGACGTGGAATAAAAACTACAATTATGACTGTTTTTTCCAAGTACTGGTTCTAGTTTACAAAAAGCATTTTTTAAATTTTTTTTTAGAATATACACTGAGGCGAAAAAAGTCATGGGATACCTCCTAATATCGTGTCGGACCTCCTTTTGCCTGGCAAAGTGCAGCAACTTGACGTGGCATGGACTCAACAACTCGTTGGAAGTCCCCGGGAGAAATACCGAGCCATGCTGCCTCTATAGGCGTCCATAATTGCGAAAGTGTGGCCGGTGCAGGAGTTTGTGCACGAACTGTGGGATTCATATTGGGCGATCTTGGTTGCCANGCGATCTTGGTGGCCAAATAATTCACTGGAATTGTCCAGAATGTTCTTCAAACCAATCGTGAACAGTTGTGGCCCGGTGACATGGCGCAATGTCATCCATAAAACGCCCATCGATGTTTGGGTACATGAAGTACATGAATGGCTGCAAGTGGTCTCGAAGTAGCTGAATGTAACCCTTTCCAGTCAATGATCGGTTCAGTTGGACCAGAGGACCCAGTCCATTCCATGTAAAAACAGCCCACACCATTATGGAGCCACCACCAGCTTGCACAGTTCCTTGTTGACAACTTGGGTCCATGGATTCGTGGGGTCTGCGTCACACTCAAACCCTACCATCTGCTCTTACCAACTGAAATCGGGACTCATCTGACCAAGTCACGGTTTTCCAGTCGTCTAGGGTCCAACCGATATGGTCACGAGCCAAGGAGAGGCGCTGCAGGCGATGTCGTGCTGTTAGTAAAGGCACTCGAGTCGGTCTTCTGCTGGCATAGCCCAGTACAGCCAAAGTTCGCCGCACTGTCCTAACGGACACGTCCGTCGTACGTCCCACATTGATTCCTGCGGTTATTTCACGCAGTGTTGCTTGTCTGTTAACACTGACCATTCTGCGCACACGTCGTTGGTCTCGGTCATTAAGTGCAGGCGGTCGGCCACTGCGTTGTCCATGGTGGGAGGTTATGCCTGAAATTAGGTATTCTCTGCACACTCTTGACACTGTGGATCTCAGAATGTTGAATTCCCTAACCATTTCCGAAATGGAATGTCCCATGCGTCGAGCTCCAACTACCATTCCGCGTTCAAAGTCTGTTAATTCCCGTCGTGCGGCGATAATCACGTCAGAAACCTTTTCACATGAATCACTTGAATACAAATGAAAGCCCAACCAATGCACTGACCATTTATACATTTTGTACGCGATACTACTTCCATCTGTATATTTTCATATTGCTATCCCATGACTTTTGTCACCTCAGTGTAAAGTGGGACTAGTAAGAAAAAAACACTCCTTTCCGTGAAAATTATTTGAAAAACAAGGTTATGTACCAGTTAAACATTTTCTCCTGATAATTTATAGAGATATTACAAGACTTTGGGAAGAAACGGTGCCAACGCAATTTTTAATTATTTATATTAACTGTACAAGAGAGAACGCATATTTCAGTATATAGGACATTAACCAAAAAAGTGTTAATGTAGCTTGTTTATTATTATTTTAATTACACGTTGTTAATTTTTTTTCAAATTGTGTTTTAGATACCGAACACAGGATAATAATTTTCCTTGTATTATAATGAATTAGAGTTATCATATTCAAACGAAGACTCCATAACTAGTGGTTTGTTTATCATAGTAAAGCTGATGCTGAAGAAATAGGTATCTAAAACAGTAGCAAGTACGAGTTGCTTATGCGGGACACTTTGGTAAATGCTAATGCGTTTAAACTGCGACATTGATAACATCAGAAACGTCTAACGTGTATATATGTATAGTAGAGGTATAATACATATTAAGCATTTTTTTTTAATTCTTCGTTATTTTTAAGATTAAAAACATCAGTTAGCAAAATTTTTTGTATGTGTGATGTGAATGTTACACTTACAACTTCCCCGCACATTTCCGTATAATACCGTTTTAAAATATTAAAACGTAATCGCTGGGACAAATAACTAGATCACGATAACATTACCCATTGTACTGTTATCCTATGCGGACATGTCTTACTCCAGTAATAGAACTAATACGTTTTTGGCCTTTTTTTTCCTTGGAAACTAGGAATTTATAATGGAAAACGGGGCATTAAAAAAATTTTTTGTGGGAATTTTCAAAGCAAAATTGTCGCCACATCAGCAGAAGTCGAAGTAAATGGCACAGGCAAGAAGGCTGTCGTGACGTCATACAGAATCCAAGATGGCGGATGGCAGCGCAGCCAGCAACTGTGGTGTTCGTAGCCCACAAGTGATATTGTACAAACAGAAGGGTGTGCTGATTTCTGGAATAATTTCAGCTATTCAGTCAATACCAACAAAAAAAAAAAAAGAATAGTTTTATTAGTGTTTGCACATCCACTGCTTTGGTAAGTAAACAAATAATGTACACCAAAAAAATGAAAACCATTCTTGTTCATTTTCCGTAAAACAACATGCAATTTAATTTTCACCAATTATAGTTCATTTTAGCAGGTGTAAAGTCTGAATTTTAATTTACAAAGATAAATCAAGTAGACGTAAGCTGAAATTTTAATTTTAAACAATTTTGACTACGTTGAAATGTACTTATTCCAGAGTTGATTTATAATGTATTTGTACCCAACGTATTTTTTTTACAGTTTTTTTTTCATGTGATGGTATTTATCGATATTTTTCATAAGTATTGCATGTTTACATATCAAAATTACAATATTAACGCGTCTCGGAAGAATTAAATTTAAATAATAAAACATATATAAAAAGCATGGGAAGTTACAAGGAAATTTCTTAGTTAGTTTTACAATGTTCTTGGCAAAAAGGTCAGCCACAAATAAAATACGTTGAAAAATATCATCATACACATAAATAAATAAATAAATAAAATGTTTAATTTTCTGCGCGATTGCATATAGATTTCTTGTAGTAGCTCACACTATATATGTTGTCGTTGCAGATTATGTCTTTTCTGTAAGTGAAATGGTTTTTATTATTTATGTGTGTAAAAACAGTAAAATATTTAATTTTGGAAATTTATTATGACATTTTTTTTAAAACTGAAATTACGTTACGTTATTTGTGTAGTTGTAGGGGGTTTAAACGAAATATAAAATATAAAAACAAATTTTTACCGACCAACGCCCTCGATTACTTGAGGAGGTGATAACTTTGTTCTGTAGATGGCCCGTGGCACTGAGAAATTACCCTCCGTGTTAAGTGATTAGAAACGCGATAGCTCTTAAAAAAAGGAGTATCCGGCGTAATATGGCGACTTGCTTTTTTAATGGCGCGTCGTTTAATCCTCCTCCCTTGATAGGATTATACCCGCTTGCGCTTGTTCGCTTGCATAGGAAAAGCACTTTAACTTGACTGGCGAGAGAAAGAAAATGCACGTATGCGAAACCAAATATATATTTTTGCACTTTCACCAAAGAAAGAGGTCTGAAAGTTAATGATACACATGCTAAGTAAGCAGATCAAGAGGAAAGTTTTCAAAATGTTAATGATATTGGTTTGTGAGGACATTGACATGTTAGTTTCCAAACAAGAATAACAGGTGTCATGAGATTGTCGTCAAGTATTCCTGCCCCAAGCATTGGACGCTTAATTTTCGTTGTTGTCGTGACATACGAATAACATGTGGATTTTCTTCTACCCATTGACAAGTGTTACAAAATATGACGATCCCAACTCCGGTAAACACAGCTGCGTCGGTAATTAATACGGTGGACAGAGAAGTCCGACCACCAATCGACATTCGCTGAAGCCAAGAACAAAAGTTAACTCTTTGGAAGAAAGTCATGGTAATTAACTACTTGTTGAACATGGCACGGATAAAGCAGTTGCTATCGCAAAACTCTGCAGACTGTCGCTCGTACGTTCTCTACTGCTGCTATTCTTCTGAAATAGTCATAGCATTTCCTCCAACCTGCTTCACAATCCGCTTTCCGTGATAACAGCTCAAACACTGAAGGGTCTGCCTCCTTCTGGGACTCGATTTTTAAATGACCCTTCCGGTATATCGTAGACGTTCATGTAACATCTGGAAGATGTATGTTGGGAAAACCATTTAAATAGAGACGTAGCCTATCTTACTTCTGCTGCATTACATTCCGCGAGCTTACATATAAAATTCTCGTGTGCCATTTCCTGCCATGAATAATTCGTTGTCTCGTCCAACTCACAGTAGATCAAAGTATCAACTGATCTTGTCAGGAGGTCAAACAGGAATGACCCACAGCATACCTGGTAAACAGGTTGAGAGATATCGAGTATGTGGCTTTAATCCGGAGAGAAGGTCAACTAGGCCACACATTTGTATAAACTTTTTTTTTCGTAATTGTAGCGTCTAATTCTACCTGTGAAGTGGGACCCCGTGTTATGAAACATCCTGTATAATTGAATATTTTCCACGATATCTTCAAGAAGCAAGATATTTTCGTTACAGAATAATAATTATAATGGCGTGTGGGGAGTGCACCCAGGGCAAGGCAACACCCTCCGAGTGACGGTCTTTCCAGGTGACCGTCATCCCCGGGCAGGACAGGAATGATACCCTAGAATGGAGTGGCGCTGGAATGCAGGGGCGGGGTAAACGGGAGTACCCCGAGAAAACCCGCTGGCAAGCGGCATCGTCCAGCACGATTCCCACATGCGAAAATCCGGGAGTGAACCCGCCGGGGATCGAACCCGGATAGCCGTGGTGGGAGGCGAGCGCCCTGGACACTACGCCACCGCTGCCCCTTCGTTACAGAATAAGTATTGTAAAAAAAAAATATTTGTTAATTTAATCTTTTAAGTCCGTAAAATGAAAACAAAAACCTAGCTCGAAATTTTTTTTTTTTTGTCGTGTAGCTAGTAGCCTCGTATGTTCCAGGCGGCGTGAACAATGTAAGACTAGTTTACCGCTTTAACATTTCTCATAAATACAAAAACGGGAGTATTTTTTTCCCTCCTGCACATTGCCGTTCTAAGAAACGTAGAGCAGGTTGCGCGCTCCGCGTGATGAATGTTTCAAAGACCCGCCGCTGGTGGCCCGGGGGGAAAGCAGTTAGTAATGAGTTGCCGCAGGAAGATTATAATATATTCAACAGCGGTACGAATTAACGTGCCGGGTCGCCACCGCATCAGGTCCACATAATTAATCTGTTCTGGAGCGAGCACGGGGATACCACCGCAGTCACCGTGTAATGAACGCCAGCCAGTAACCGGATCGCCGCTTACATCCGCTTAGCACCGGTACACTCCGGTTCAGAACCACTCCACTTGTTGCTCGCTTCGGTCGACTGAACTTCGGTAGACCCAAGATCTGCATGCTATTCGCGGTTCCTCCTCGCTTTTTGAATCAAACCTTTGAAAAATCACACCATGCATGACGTTCTTGGTTGTTTCCTAAACATGTCCTGTATAGGGGGCCGCGGTGGCTGAGCGGTTAGACTTCTCGCCTCCCGCCAAGGCGAACCGAGTTCGATCCCCAGTCGGGTCACGCCCGGATTTTCGCAAGTGGGAATCGTGCCGGACGATGCCGCTGGTCGGCGGGTTTTCTTCGGGGATCTCCCATTTCCACCCGCCCCTGCATTCCGGTGCTGTTTCACACCACGCTTCATCCTTATCGGTTTTCAAACCCCGTCGTTAAGGGCCGCCCAAATCTCTTCACTCCACCCCTGATAATCGCGCAGCCAATCAGCAAATGGGCGCGACCACATCAAAGGTCACCGCAACGCGTTTTTACCTATGTACTATATGATACCTTGTGTTCTCTTCCAGGGTGGGTTATCAACCCTTTCCAGACTAGTGATGCCATACGGAAATAATTTTTTTTTTACTAGAGCGTATCTCTTTGTTATATCCCCGCAGTTGCCAAGCTGTAGGATTAAATTCAATACGACGNGGGCCGCCCAAATCTCTTCACTCCACCCCTGATAATCGCGCAGCCAATCAGCAAATGGGCGCGACCACATCAAAGGGCACCGCAGCGCGTTTTTACCTACGTACTATATGATACCTTGTGTTCTCTTCCAGGGTGGGTTATCAACCCTTTCCAGACTAGTGATGCCATACGGAAATAATTTTTTTTTACTAGAGCGTATCTCTTTGTTATATCCCCGCAGTTGCCAAGCTGTAGGATTAAATTCAATACGACGTNTTTTTTTTTACTAGAGCGTATCTCTTTGTTATATCCCCGCAGTTGCCAAGCTGTAGGATTAAATTCAATACGACGTTCATAGATTTGTTGGCTGCTGTTTTTCTTAGCATCATCGGCTGTTATTATTTTGTGTGAGGTGATTTCCAGTCATTTGACTACATAATGATGTCATGTGAAACCGCGTGCTAGGTGGCACCGTTACAATGTTGACACCTAAATGTTTAAATTCAAATAAAACTTTCATTTTTGATAGTTGGAATGTACGGGATCAAAAGTAATGGCCATATTATGAGCACGAAGTCTTTAGTGCTAACTTTTAAAATTAACAGTCGCTCNTGTACGGGATCAAAAGTAATGGCCATATTATGAGCACGAAGTCTTTAGTGCTAACTTTTAAAATTAACAGTCGCTCCAATACACTTGTAGTGTTATAAAAACTATTTCGGCTTTTAGTTTTCAGAATTTTTTTTTGCGAGTACAAAACAAACGTTACTGTGTACTCACATCCTGAGATTATAGTTAAATGTCAGTTTTCCCGATAGTGTTTAGACACGGGAAAAACCTCAGTACGGTATTAATAAACAACGTGTTTTGTTAGTTAATTACATTTTTTCTTTTCGTGTTTACATGTAATTCTTTTAAAGATATGTTGTTCAGAACTGAGTTAATGTAAGGCTTCGTCNATTTTTTCTTTTCGTGTTTACATGTAATTCTTTTAAAGATATGTTGTTCAGAACTGAGTTAATGTAAGGCTTCGTCAGTGACGCGCACTTCCACGGCGGTGGTCGACGACGTTATAGGCTCCAAGTTCTGCGGAGTTGTTCGTGTTTCCTCCTGGGATTGCTTTGGTGGTTTCCGAAGGGTTGCGTGGTAGAGGGTAAAGAGGTGTGTCTGGCTTACTTGGAAAAAGGGGGGGTTGGCTTTGGCAAGGGAAGAGGGGTAATTCAAAATGCCTGCCGTCCCAGTAGGATAAGGGAGCAGGTGGTCAACGACCCTTCGTTCTTTTATGGTCCGCCAACTTCCTCTGCACTTGAACCGAGCGTCACAGTCGGATTACAGAAACTTCGCTAAAGCATCACCTTAAGACTGCGAGGTTTTGGTTAAAATCGCGGTAAAGTTATGGATTTGTGTCCCGTAGTTTCATTTTAGTTTAGTGTAGTTAGTTGACCCCACTTTTTTTTTCTCCCGCTATTCGTTTACCCGAATGAACAGCGAGCGTTTGTAAGCCCTGATAAATAAATAATACAAGGATATACTTCGTTGGTTCCTCAAAGAGAGATGTTGAATTTTTTCAACCAAGCTTTTATTTCCTTGAAATTGTCACAGTTTTCTTTTAATATTGTACAACATGATCCAGCACTTGCCCTTGAGACCTTAAAAATTAAAGCTAATTATTTACTGTAACAGTATTAAAGTGTCTGACATCAGGACTAGGGATTTTCTTGTATTATATGCACAATTTCGTGTGTACAGTAGTTACCACAAAATGACTGCCTTGCTTTGTGACACTAGTCAGTTTACACTATGTTCATGACCAAAACATTTTTCAAAAAAATTGTGTGCAAAATAATAACAATTCAGTTCTCCTTACTTTGAATTCTGGCAGAAGAATAATCAATTATGGAACTTATTCCTATCTTGCCGTTGATAGTTAATTACTCGTTTAGTTGATGACAAGTCATTTGAACCTCTTTTTAATAAGTTTCTCCTCCACTAAACTTACTTTATGTTAAATTACACTAATTTTGATGTCTTAATGATTGAAACGACTTCGTTGTGTTATAGGCGTATTAATTTCATTTTCCCCTTACTGGAAGTATATCGTTGCAAACGAAGTTGTATTGTCATTTGTTGCGATAAGCTTAAAATTATTTTATTTTCATGTTAATCTTGTATGGGAAGATAAGGTGTATATTATCAAAGTTATGCAACCATGAAAGTTATATGTCAAACAGGGCGCAAAAATAAAATCGATTTCAGACGAACAAATATGTACTACCACAAATTGTATATGTAAGTTTACAAAGATTAAAATATTTTTGAATTAAAACGAATTCCTTATAGTGTAAGCTATAGTTTGTTCTCGGTTAATGGGGCAATTTTTGAAAACTCTTTTAGGTTTTCTCTGCTAGGATAGTTCACGATAGTATTTAAACCGAATACAAAAATTAACATTTTGAGTCCTGGGCAAAACAACGAAGCAAAATCATAGTGCCCACAGGACTATAGGGTATTCACGGTAAAGTATGCACATTTGAAATGCCTCTAATTTGTAATAATAGTCAATAAATATGTTTTAATTTAGACTTAGGCATTAACTTCCGAATGCGGTGGAATATACATACTGTTTTTATTACTTACATGGCAGTATTTAATTTAAAATTGTGGTTAAAGTGTAATAAATGGCTGAAAGGAAAAAGTAACTACGGCCTCAAAAGTGATCACTTCACCGTGAACTGCCTACAGATTGAAAACGACAACGTGTTCCTGTGAAATATAATAAGAAGTTACTGATAACTAATGAGCCTACTTTCCTATACATGAGCGCAAATAAATTTCAGCGAAGTTCTTGAAAGCTTAGATGGTAGGTGGTCTTTTACGTCTCATTGACAGCAATATTATTAGAGGTAAAACCAGAAACATATTAAACGGTACAAAGACATTTAAAATACACGAGTGACTTACCCGGGATTCGAATTTATGAAACTCACAAAGTTAAGTTAGCTTGGAATCAATTTGCACACCATTCAGAAAATAAGTTACTTACTTACTTAAATCATATCAATTAATATAGCATACCACAGTACAACTTCCTTCGCCGAATTCGAAAGAAATCGACATAAATACTATGTTATTTAATGTTGGACGATCTTACAAAATGGGGGAGAAATGAAACTTTGCAAAGACGATTTTGATGGATATAACTGATACTCTCAGCATACAAACTTGAGTTGACATTTGTTTCGCTTTTTTGTAGACAAAAAAATTTGGAGCTTAAATGTTTATATAGCCGCCATTTTAAAAATATGTGTGTCTGACACTCACAAAATTAATCATTTCGCAAAGCCGGCCATATTGCTGATTGTTAGCCAAATTCGGTAGCAATCGGTTCTTTTTTCGGAGATCACATGATTTTATTTTGTCAAGTTATACTAGTTTACAAAATGACGTACAAAAGATTTTGTGGAAACATTTGATTGTTGTAATATAAACAGCTACCATACAAAATTTCAATGGAATTAATTTCATGGTTTCGACGATATAACATACGAATTTATATAGCTATATTGCCGGCATTTTTAAAATAAGTGTCTGACATTACTAAAACATATCAGTCAACATTACCTACCTATTGCCATATTTGTTACGAATCTGCCAATTGTTTCCTGATATATGACAAAAAAAATTTATTTATTTGTGTGGCACCATCTCACAAAATTGAGAACAAAAGAGGCTCCTTGTAGACACATTTTATGTTTGTTTTTTATACTCCAAGCATACAAAGTTAAGATGGAATTAATTTAATATTTTCGAAAATACAGCATACAGTGCTAAAATTGCTAGAAGACCACCATTTTCAGAATAAGTGTTTGACATACTTGAAACAATAAGTTACTAATAACTAATGAGCCTACTTTTCTCTACATGGGTGCAAATAAGTTTTAGTGGAACTTATTCGCCTAATTTGAAATACATCGACACTGGAAAGCGGAAATGTGGTAACTACGCGATAGTTGCACAGATACACTCCAAAAAAATTACCCTACTTCTTGGCTNACTGGAAAGCGGAAATGTGGTAACTACGCGATAGTTGCACAGATACACTCCAAAAAAATTACCCTACTTCTTGGCTGTCGGGTAAAAAATATTTCCTTCCTTTTGGGTTGCCGTGATCAGTTACACACGTAGGCCAACATAGTATAATTTTATAATTTTGTTTTCACATAAATGAATTGTCTTTTCCCAATTGTACCCGGGTGAAGCCGGGCCGGTTCGCTAGTGGCAAATAAAGCTTCCTGTATACTCGGCATTGTTCGTCCCCGAAACCCGACGCTGTAGGAAATACGGAGACTTTCCGTATTTTGTATTCACTGACTTATCACCATTTTTCGTCATCACGGATTGCGTTTCCGTATACTTACTGTACGTTTCCGTACACGTAAGGACAATTTTAACAGCGCAGTTCACATACGGTCATAAGGAAGCATCACAACGGCGATGGAAAATAGCATCAACAATCTTCGCGTGTCTTCTGTTTACTCAGAATATTAAGCTGTGGCTACTGGATGTTGTCTGTTACCGTGTTCTAATTAGTTTCGTTTCCCGTAATTATTTTGTTAGCATTTTGTAAGGTTGAGTCGGAACACCGCGACATTTCAACTGTCCAGCACCAAATTGAATGGTACACGAAGTCTTAAAATAAACAGTAATTATTCCAAAAAAAATTTCTAGGGCCGTTTAAAAATTAAAATTNGAATGGTACACGAAGTCTTAAAATAAACAGTAATTATTCCAAAAAAAATTTCTAGGGCCGTTTAAAAATTAAAATTAAAAAAATGAAATCAATATCATGTAAAATTGTAACTTAAAAAAATTGTTGTCGTGAGAACATACTTATTTACAAGAATATTTCATCAACTTGCTTTGCGAAATAAATATTGCGATTACAATACCCATTTATTTATTCCAATAACCTCGTTTATATGTGTATTTAAACGTTTAAAACAGGCAAAACTANTGATTACAATACCCATTTATTTATTCCAATAACCTCGTTTATATGTGTATTTAAACGTTTAAAACAGGCAAAACTATTATGTTAGCGGTTTGGTAATTTGTATTTTGTAATTTGTCAGCTTCGAAGCTGAGAAAACGCAAAACGCAAACTACAAAAAATAAGTAATAGATTGCGTAGACAAAATGGATCACGTGACCATTTCGTAAACAAAGAGTGCCAATTGGAACACGGTCTGTGTTTCGTGGGCAGGTATCTAAAACGTGTAACAGTTAAAACCACAGAATCGCAAACGTGGATTTGAGCTTACGTGTTTTAAAATACAAATACGCAGGAAAATGTTTTCGCGGAAGTCGGGTGTCGCTACGAATAAACTAATTTTAGCCGTGAATCCGCATTGATAAATATTTCCGTGCACTCAAGACATTTTACAGAAATATAAAGTTAATGTACGGAAATGCGATCCGTAATTACGAAAAACTGAGCTTAGATCCGCAAATAAAAAATACGGAACATCACAATTGGGAGCGAACAACGCCAAGATTACACAAAACTTTCTGTCCTAACTTTTTAAAAATATATATTTATAATACACAGTGTAAAATAAATCCGTAAGGAAAGTTATTGATTTTTTTGCAAGATCTTTTTAAAACCCGAAGTACTGAAAAACTACCTAGCAAGTTTACGGAAAAGTTTCGTGAATTCACGGAAAAGTTCTGTGAAATTTACAGAAAGCACGTTATTGAAGGGACCGCGGTGGTGTAGTGGTCGGTCCACTAGCCTCCTATCGAGGCGAAACGAGTCGGATTCCCGGCGGGGTCATTTCCGATTTTTTCGCGTGTGGGACTCGTGCCGGACGATGCCGCTGGTCGGCGGGTTTTCTCGGGGATTTCCCCCGTTTCCCCCGCCGCCCTTGCGTTCCGGAGCTGCTCCATGCTCGCCTCGCTTCACCCCTCCATCGTCCGTCAAGGTCCCGATGTTAAGAGTCGCCCAATGTTCTCCACTCCACTCCGTGCCCCGTAATTTTGCCGGAGAGTTCTGGAGAATTATTTTATCGTCACTTTCCCGTAAAATCACGTAATTTTTTTTTTTAACGGCGCACAGTGNACCGTTTAGCCCATTCGTTTGCAGTGTACAGTCCATTCATGGTTACTTCTTATTCGAAGCCCTCCTTTAAGTTCTACTTCCGGGATATTCCTCCGCCTCGTGCAAACGAAGCGTAACTCCGTCTAGAAAATTACACCGAAGTGACATCGCAACCGCATTCGCGCGCACCCAGTGAAATAATATTTTGGAAAATAACTATTTATTACTAGGCATTACCGACACACCTATTTTCTGCCTGTTTCATTCGTACTAATAATAAATTATATATTTTAATTTATATAAAAAATATACGTAAATATTTAATTTAAGAAAATATGAGTTGTTAACACAACTATAAAACGCCTTTGATACATGCTATATTTAAGAAATAACCATTCGCGTCAAACGGGGGGTGATTTTTCAAATTTTTGAGTAAAAAAGTGTGAAGAAACCGCGAATGGGTTATACGAACTGTTTCCATAATGCCCAGGATGGGACTAAAAACTGGGCCAAGTTGTCGCCACGTTATACACGATAGTGATTCAGGCTGCATACCTCCTTCCAGGCAATCACAAATATACTTTCCAACTTACTAAGCACGTGATTTGTTAAGGGAAAGGTCGGGATTCGTGGATACTACCAAGGATGCCTTTTTTAACAGATGTTNTACTAAGCACGTGATTTGTTAAGGGAAAGGTCGGGATTCGTGGATACTACCAAGGATGCCTTTTTTAACAGATGTTCGCTTGCCGATTATTACCTCGTCATATCAGTTTGCTTCAGGCGAAGGGTTACAAAATTCTGAGCAATAGGAGTATGCCAGACGCCGTTTTAATGTACGAAGTCGTGTACTTTCAGTAACACCCGTTTTCTGCCATTGCCAACCTTGTACCCATTTGCCTGCATGCAACTTTCCCGTTGCCTAATCGCAATTAATTTCCAATTTATCGTTGCGTAACGCATTTCCACTCACCACTTTCGGGAATGTATAACACCCTCCGAAATCACTGTAGACCCTTAGTCGAATATATATTAGTGTATTTATTTTTCCTAAGGATTGTGCCTCACGCAGGATTAGCATACATTAACGACTCAACCCGTGTGTATGTGATATAAAGGTTCTTACACCTATGTTAATGAAAAAAAATATATAAATTAGTTTTAATTATATATACTTTTTTTTAAATGCCATGGAAATATTATCAGTACATNAATATATAAATTAGTTTTAATTATATATACTTTTTTTTAAATGCCATGGAAATATTATCAGTACATCATTGCCAACCTAACCGCCAGCATGATACGCTGTGCATCTATTTAAATACTCTGTTATGGTTTATTAGCAGTATAATTACATTTTAGAATAATAAAGCAATAAAACCTTTGAACATTGATGGCGAGTATGACGAGTATTGTTTCCTAAATATGCCATGTATCACAAGCGTTTCATAAAACATTTTTTTTTTTCGTTATAGTGGCATTTAACTAATTTTTTTATCTATAAATAATAATATCTTATTTTTAATTTGTATGAAACGACAAAGAAAAATATGTGTGTTAGTAATGCCCAGTAAGAAATAGTTCTCGTGCAAAATATCCGAATTTGAGTGTTCGTATTCGAATTTGAGTGCGCACAAAAACGGCGCGTTGTTATTCTCATGTATTTTTCTAAACTAAGTTAAGAAGTTAAGTTTTTTTTATTTTTATTTTTTTACGTAAAACGAAGGAATGCCTCCAAAGTAGAAGTTTAGAAGGGCCTTCAGAAAAGTAGGAANAATTTTTATTTTTTTACGTAAAACGAAGGAATGCCTCCAAAGTAGAAGTTTAGAAGGGCCTTCAGAAAAGTAGGAAGTAAGTAATCAATAAACGGTTTTCAAAGTCTGTAAGAATTTGTCGTTTACAGGCACAACAAGATTGTTACTGTGTGTGTTGCCGGCGCGGTTGTGCCGCCAGCAAGTTGAATCCCTTGCGATTGCAGCGACCTCTCTCTCCTTATCCCTCTTCTCGCCTGCAGCTCGCATGAATAAGCAATAACTCGTGCTGGGGGAGAACGGGCGAACGTCTAGCCTTGCCCTCGCGGCGAGGGGAGTCTCGCAGCAGGCTGATCAATCTGCGATGGGCTCGAGGACTTAAACTATATGGAATCACTGCCAGGCATATTTTAAGCTGTTGATCCGAGATATGCTTGATTACTAGAGAAAAAAGATTAAATTTTTTTTTGTTTGAAATAACATGGACGCATGTTTGGTGTTGAAAACATTTCCTTGTGCTTTCAGAAAACCTACTAGGTAAAATAAAATAACTTTGATTAAAAAATAACTCAAATTAAAAAAAAATCATGTATAAAATAAATAATAATGAACTATCCTGATTACTCGAGAAAAAAAAATGCAAATGTTTTTGTTTGAAAAACATGGACGCATGTTCGGCATTGTAAACATTTCCTTGTACTTTCAGAAAACCTACTAAGTATAAATAAAATAACTTTAATTAAAAAATAACTCAAATTAAAAAAAAAAACCTGTATAAAATAAATAATAATGAACTACCCTGAGCAAGTTGTCAGTCTGTAGGTTTCTTTCGGTCTGTGTGCCTGAAGGCGGGAACAGATTTCAGTTCCCGACACTTCGCACTGGTTTTCGTTGAAGGAAGCTTAGTCTGTATTGTCATCGTCACCTGTTCCAGCCGTTGTGTTCGTTTGTGCTGTGTTCGTCGTTCTTCTAGCTTTTTGTAATATTCTTCGCATTTCATGCTTGTCGTTAGAAGGTTTGACCACCAATTTTGGTTGTGTTGTGTCTGTTTCCCTGGTGTCAACAGACTACATTCCTGCTCGGAATTGTGTGTATGTTACAATTTCGTTGTGTTGTGTCGTTATTGTATTTGTTCTCTAATTTGATTCTTTCTTGGAATTGTTTGTGTTACATGTTTGTCGACGACAGACAACCCAGGCTCGTTCATTCTTATTTATTTAATTTATATTTTTTAATCTGCCTTTTTTTTTAAGTATTAAGTTATTATTCTTGACCTAATATTTTTTCAGAGACTACAAAGAAGTGTTTGCAATGGTGCAAGTCCATAATTGTTCAAACAATCAATTACCCCCAATCACAAGAATCGTCCAAACAACAAGTGTAAATCTAACTCACTGGTGTTTCGACGAAACTCCTTTCTTTCTTCTGTATTGAACACGGTNATCCAAACAACAAGTGTAAATCTAACTCACTGGTGTTTCGACGAAACTCCTTTCTTTCTTCTGTATTGAACACGGTGTCATGCTGTACAATCAGTGAATATAATCAAGAGATAAGAGGTACTCCTGATGCTGCGAAAATCGAGGTGGTAATTGGTCCTCTACGATTTCCTTAACATGGATAGAGAACAAGTGTATCTAACAACACCGTAATGCTTATTTACTACCAGGTCCGATGCAAGGTAACTGGCTAACCTGGCATAATACCTGTAACTCGTAAAAATTAGCGATAAGAATTAATTCATTCTGACAGATTAAAAATTACCTAAGGTCATATGCAATACATATGTTAATTCACGTTTAAAATAATTACTATTGTTGAAGTAATAAATAACCCGATCTGTTACAGTCCAATCATTGTTAATTCCCACTTTTCTAAACCCCTGCTAAAGTTCTACTTCCAGAATATTCCGCCACCTCATGCAAGCAAAGCTTAACCGATCTAGAAAATTACATCAAAGGGACACCTCGCCGCATTCGTGCGCACTCAGTATAAAACAATTTTGCGTAAGAACGGTTTCTTACTAGGCATTACCAACACGCCTATTTTCTCAATTTTATTTGTATTATTTGTAAATAAAATATTATAAATTGTATTTAAATATAAGTAAAAAATTTCATTTAATAAAAAAAAGGTATATTTATGTTAACACATGTATAAAATAATTGTGATACGCGGCATATTTAAGAAACAAGCAAACCTTCTATACATGGGGTGGTTTTTCAAAGGTTTCATTCAAAAAGTGTTAAGAAACTGCGACTAGACTATGAAATTATTTTTATTTTAATTAATCTTTCTTAACCTGTTTGCAAAGTATGTCAAATATGCCACTGACCGTCGTTTACACGCCCAGATACCTTGGCGCCCTATGCGGTCACCTAGTTCAACTACACTGAAGTGCCAAAAAAACTGGTACACAACAGCCTAATATCGTGTAGGGCCCCCGCGAGTACGCACAATTGCCGCAAGACGACGTGGAATGGACTCAACTAATGTCTGAAGGTATGCAGGAANGGGCCCCCGCGAGTACGCACAATTGCCGCAAGACGACGTGGAATGGACTCAACTAATGTCTGAAGGTATGCAGGAATCATTGAAATCTGCGCCAATTTGAGAAAGGGTTGCACGTCTGTCACGTTTAATGATTCTCGTCAGTCGTCGTTTGTCCCGTTCGTTCACGATATTTTTCCGGCCGCAGCGATGTCACAGGTTTTATGTTTTACCGGATTCCCGATATTCACGGTACACTCGTGAAATGGTGGTACGCGAAAATCCAAATTTTATCGCTACCTCGGAGATGCTATGTCCCATCTCTCGTGCGCCGACTATAACACCACGTTCAAACTCACTTAAATCTTGATAACCTGCCATCGTAGCAGCAGTAACCGATCTAGCAACTTTGCCAGACGCTTGCTGTCTTATATAGGCGCTGCCGATCGCATCGCGTTACTCTGATTGGTTCCATACCTCTTTTATTTGCATACGCATGCCTATACCAGTTTTTTTTTTAGGCTCTTCAGTGTATATGGTGACACACTTTAAGAAATTATTCTGAAATTTACCATACCAGTGTGTAAGCTTAGAGAAAAAGTGAGAATGGTATTTTATTCTTCTATACATTCATTGTAGCCTTCTTACATTTACTCAGGAAACAGTCAAATGCGTAGGGAAGATCCCAACTTTGTATAGTAGCGACGCTAAACATTCCTATATCAACAGCTTGATGTATGGTATTATTTCCATACAGTGTATAGGTTAAAAACTTCCATTGCAGTTTAGGACGTTTACCGGAAAATTGTTTTACAGTGCACATACGCATGTTAACTGCTGTTAAATACAACTGTCCTGTAACACTTCCTCTCTGGGAAGTGGAAGAGTGGGTAAGAAGGACAAACCCCTAATATAGTAGTCACCTACTCTCGTTACACTGGGTGCTGATGGCCGACAGAAGTCCAGTTCCGCCGCCGACGTCGTCCTGCCTTGTGGTTCGGAGAGTCCTCTTTACACGTTATCGTCCAAGCCCCTTACGTGTCCTGGGCATAGGCACAACCGAGGAGGAGTATTGACGTGTAGCTGCAGTAGCTCTGTCTCTGCCAGACGCATAATGTCTGAACACTAGCAGATTCCTATCGAACACTATCGATTGCGAAGTAGTCACAAACGTTTGTTCGTCCCTGGTATAGGGAACAATCGCTGGTCGTGTTCTCACTTGCAGTAGCCACCGCTCGTCAAGTGAGCGAGTTGTTATGATTTTGATATTTGTTTGGCGTAACAAGTTATTGATAAGAGTTATGTAACGAACACTATATAAAAGAGGGTTTATTTATCATTAAGGTTGCACAATATTATTTCAATATAAATATGATTGAATATGAACGGCGGGGGAGCTATACAAATATACTGAAATATTAAATATTTATTTTATAAACATTTAACAATCCACGTTCTGATTAAAGCCTAATTGAAGAGTCCCCGCCTTGTTCATGACTCCGGAGGCTGAATAAGATGGCGCAAGTCGACGGCCGGAAACACCCATCTTCAGTGGTCTTCTCGTTCCAATGGCCCGACGACAAAAGACACCACCCACGGACTACACTGTCCTATATCAGTTGCGTTGTCCCCGTTTACTGGCCGGTGGAGGGGGTTTCTGTGGTTTGCGATTTCGTAACTAATTTCAGCGATCACGNGATTTACGATTTCATAACTAATTTCAGCGATCACGGCCCGTGTCCCTGAATGAATACGTGAAGGTGTGATCGGGCAGGCCGCTCAGCTAAGGGCCTGACCACAACTCGTAACAGAGTGGAAGAAATTTTGGCAGCTCTTAAGGGAAAAGNCCTGAATGAATAAGTGAAGGTGTGATCGCGCAGGCCGCTCAGCTAAGGGCCTGACCACAACTCGTAACAGAGTGGAAGAAATTTTGGCAGCTCTTAAGGGAAAAGTCGAGTGGGAGTTAGTGTGATTCTGTGTCGCCAGAGCGCACTGCCAACGGATTTGTAAATACTTCCAAAACGTCCGCTATATGCCACCACAGTCGCATCCCCCCTCCGCACACACACAGACAACACATGTCATTCATTCGCGGAACCGCCGAGAGCCAGGTAATCGGCTTATCTCTCTAATGACCAGACACTCCTAGCTGATTGCTCTCTGTGATAACAGTGTTAGAGTGTTAGCAGTACTCCGGCCATGTGAACGACAGCATAGGTGCCAGTATGGGCGATGTGCACATTTGGAAAGCCAATAATACACTTTTGTAAGCCTTTCACTATTGACTACAGTGGTTGGGAGCATTTAAGATTCGTTATTTTTACGCGTATAGGACAGTAAAAATTTTAATTTGTTTATATACGCCGATTGAGGTGTATGCCCGGAATTCTAATATGTCAAACGGCTAGTCAGTGTTGAGCAAACAGGAACGAATGTGAATGCATTTTCATTCGATAATGAACCTTATATTGGCAGTGTTTATTTCCGGGAAATTGATCAAGAATACTATTATTTTTCACGATGTTAGTGCATAAATGTTTGCATCAAAGATCTTGTTTCGTAATGATGAGAAATGTAGTGAAAATGTTTTTAAAAAACAAGTCCTCTTTTTTTTTTAGTCTAATCATGTGCTGATACAGTAGCACTTCTAACGTTGTGATACGGATTTTGTTTATATTTTGATATGCATTTTACATAACATTTTCTGCAAAAAAAATTTGTAGCGACGAATTATTTTATTTGATTATCTGTGTAAGTGACGATAGCGCCCTCCTAAACAAAATCATGCACAAAAAAATTATTCATTCAAGTAACTTGCAAGTGTTACACTTTAAATTGCTAGGAATATTTAACGAGAAACCTATGTTACTTGTGTTGGTTTGAACGTACAAATATAAACTGCCATATTTTAAATCGGCAAATTTAAGAGCAAAATAGCATTATAATAAGATTGTGAAACATTTATTACTACAAACTTCTGGAGCTTTTTGTATTGCATTTAGTGTACGCAACACTTTGTTTTTCTCTGTGTACTATAAATCTAAAGTTTATATTGGGGTCTAAAAGTGGGTAAGTGTAAGTCAAGGCTGCTGCCTTAACTTCGCCACCAAACAAAAGACCACCAAAATAAATAGTATTCCTTGTAATTTTTGTTTACCTCTACTTTTAAAAATTAATTTCGCTGCCCTGGGCATAGTAATGAATAGAAGTTAAGAACTAATGTAATGATTTATTATGTACAATGTACATATTTGCTGAAGTGCAAACGGAGCATTACCTCAGAATATACGCCAGACTTGAATACATAATTTTTATTTTGGAGAAACAAGTAACAGGTTGTTACTTTCTAGTATGTTAACANTACGCAACACTTTGTTTTTCTCTGTGTACTATAAATCTAAAGTTTATATTGGGGTCTAAAAGTGGGTAAGTGTAAGACAAGGCTGCTGCCTTAACTTCGCCACCAAACAAAAGACCACCAAAATAAATAGTATTCCTTGTAATTTTTGTTTACCTCTACTTTTAAAAATTAATTTCGCTGCCCTGGGCATAGTAATGAATAGAAGTTAAGAACTAATGTAATGATTTATAATGTACAATGTACATATTTGCTGAAGTGCAAACTGAGCTGTTATACCTCAGAAAATACGCCAGACTTGAATACATAATTTTTATTTTGGAGAAACAAGTAACAGGTTGTTACTTTCTAGTATGTTAACANAATACGCCAGACTTGAATACATAATTTTTATTTTGGAGAAACAAGTAACAGGTTGTTACTTTCTAGTATGTTAACATATTTGTTCAGCAAGTTACTCTTCCGTTACATGAAAAACAGGCAGTTATTTACGTAAACAAAATTGCAATATATAACAAACCACTCTTTGGGCAACGAGAAAAAAAGGGCTAAGATAATATTGTATTGAAGAACAAATAGCAATAAAAAACCTTTTGTATACAGAAAATTTAAAAATTGACTTAAATCAGGTGAGACTGAAGAATCAATCAAGTTATGTTTTCACTGCCTAGCAAAAACTATATTTTTTTTTTTTTTTTTTTTTTTTGCCACCGTTTCCGGAAGTTTGAAATGGCATTAGGAAAAGCTTTGAGGAAGACTTTGGTAAGAAATTCGTGTTCGAGAACGCTTGGTATTACAAGTGAGCGAGGCATTGATTGGCCACGACAAACGCGTAAACTGAAAGTGATCTTCAGTTATGTAACGCGTGAGAAGAAGGCAGTATTTTTTATCTCATGCTAATTTTCTTTGCATAACTCACTCTTCTTGAATAGGTAGTCTTATGTGGTATGTGTGTTCTTATGAGTAAGATGTATCTTAACTTCATAACAGTGAAGAGAAAAACCTTATATTCCATAAGTTCAATCTTTCATTAGGTTTCGCTTCTCGAACCTTTCATATGTTTTAAGCAAAGAATTTAATTAAAAATAACGATGGTTTAACTGCAACCAGACTAGTATACACTTATATCCTATGAACCATGTTAATGTATGTCATATACATTCGCAATCTTCTTGCCAAAAATTTTTATTTTATATAATATTTGTCATTATTTTTCAAGTGGTTTCTCAAAAACTACCCATTCTTCGTGCTATGTAGATTTAAGACGCAAAATCGCCCTTAAAAATCTCACACTTCCTACATAAGACGATACATATTATTCTAAAGCGAAGCTGCAAAACCAGAATAATTCTGTTTTTCCATATGATATTTACAGTTTCTGTGTGTTGTGTCTACAATAATGGGAAAATTAACACAGGAAAATAATAACCGCCGGGCAGTGCTCCGTACAATCAAAGGTCGTAAAATCAGCTGTGTGTTCTGGTTTTGTAAACAAAGGAGGACCATGACGTGTGTCGAGATGAAAATATTGGATGACCATCCTTTAACATTTCCTGTCAAATTAACGTGGCGAACTTTAAAATATATAGGCACTGCCACTCTTTTAAGGGGAGATGCCAATATGATTCCTACACACCAGCAGCACAGTAATGGCTATACTGTATTTATGGTCTTGCAATAACATTTGAACTATAAATACAGCAAACTAAGAAGGTCGTTTCAGTTAAGGTTAGAAGAATTTTGCATTTAGTTTTGAACCTCGAATTTTGTAAGTCCTAATTTCCGTTGCGATATCTTAACTCGACTACTCAACCCTCAGATGAAATATCATAAGTGATGCTGTATTTAGAACTGAGGATTCATACTTACAGTCAAACCTGAGAAGTAGGCGTTAATTTACACGTTAAGATGTACGCAGAGATGTTTTAATAAGGTAGATAGTAGTAGGTTTATTTTTACATCTACTATTTTACTTTAAAGCCACAAAAATTGCATGGACATGTCTACATATTGTTACTGTAAAGAGTTGCAACAGTAAAATTTAAATCATTACGATATTTTCGATTGTTGTTTAGTATTTCATCAGCTGATAAAGTATAACACACGTCGTAAATTGTATTAAAAATTTTGTTGTGTTTTTTTTAATTACTCGTTCCGTATCTATATGCATATGTCCTTAAAATGAGATGTCCTCTGCTTTTAAGTAAAACATTCAGCTTTGGCCACTGTTTTAAACCTACTAGTATCTGAAAGACTAACTGATGTGGATCATTTTAATAATTACTGCTTCTTTGGCGAGAATGTCGGGAGTCTGGTGTATGGAGATATCGGTTCACACGTCGCTGAACTGCGGAGTCTTCTTCTTAAAGGCGTATCGCTGAGGATAAAAGATTTAGTCCGGAAGGAGGAGAGAGAATACGCTGCTGAGCCGGAAGGATATAATCCACTTACCCTGACAATGTTATCTGACGCAGCACGCAGAAGCCGAGGCAGGCAGACCGAGGGTTTTCGTATTCACAGTTGTTAACTTCCGCTTAACAAACCCATTCGAAATTTGCAGAATTTCCCGCTTGACTAACCCAATTAAACTTCACGCAGACACGTATACATTGTTTTGAAAATGAGTTTATCTTTACTCATTTAAATAGCCATTGTCTTTGAATAACCTTTCAATCCTGATGATGGGAAGATATGTCCGCTTTATCTGTATAGTACGTCCGCGATTACTTTCAACTTTTCTGAAGCCCTGCTAATGTTCTACTTTCAGGACATTCCTCCGCCTCATGCAAACAAAGCTTAGCCGAGTCCAGAAAAAATATACCTAAGGGATAACGCACTGCATTCGTGCGCACTCAGCTTAATAATATTCTGCATAAGAACTATTTCTTACTAGGCATTACAATACACCCAACTTCTTACTTTTTTATCTATTTTAATTATTACTAAAGTATAAAAATTTATAGATAAAATATCAATAAATTTTTTATTTAATAATAAAATTTATGTTAATACGCGTATAAAACGCTTGTGATACACGGAATATTTAGTAAACAAATAAACATGTCATGCATGGAGTGATTTTTCAAAGGTTTTATTCAATAAATGCGAAGAAACCGCGAATATGTTATACTACTGTAATAATGAAGTTATTGTGGAACATTCTAGGTGCGGGGATATTTTCCAGTTTATTCTTATACCCATTGTCCAACATTATATAATTTCATCAATACTGACAGTTAGTTGGTTTTTCACTCCAATATTGACTGTGCCATATCTTGAGTAGTATAGAAATGTTGTTTGTGGGACATGATTCTTGAGTAGGAGCCAGCATCCGTCCGCCATCTTGGATGACGTAACCTCCTCTGTCATAACGGTGGCAAAAAGGTCAATATCAAGGTCACAAAATGGCGTCAAGCCGACTGGAATGACAGAGCAGGAGGCGACGTCATCCAAGATAGCGGAAAACTCCTGGATCCTACTCATGAATCAGTTGTCCATGGAACAACATTCCTCTATTACTATCTTGGTATCACTGATAGAGTTTAAGGCGAAAAAGATGTGTTGACAATCTTATACATAATAATTTCCACTAGCAACCTCGGATATTATCTTAATCTCTTTATTAAAATGTAATTATTTAGGAAGTCACATAAACCCATCGTGAAAGTAAAAATAACTCAGAAGTAGTTTTTAAAATAATATTGTAGATGATTTCTGTGAGCGTTTTATAAAACAAACATTTATTTTAATACTCGGGTAGAAATAAATATTACATTCATGCTCGAACTGCATCCTCAGATATTAACTTCAGCTGTTTGTTGAAACGTTTTTATTTACAAAGTAAGATAAATATGGCGAAGAACATAAAATCACTCGGAGATAAAGGCAGTTGAGAAAATAGTGTGATATATAGACTATGGTTTACATTTCCAGTTTGTAAGCCAAGCATTTGTTTTCATACCTGAATAAAAATAAATAGTACTTTCATGGTACGGCTTCTTTTGCGCTTCGTTATGTTAAACGGAGTGTAAAATCAAGTTTAATAGTCATAAGTTATGCAGGTGCAGCAAGTACTTACATATAAATTTAATGTTCGTAGGTAGGAAAATAAGTTGATTATAGTGAGATCAACTTGCGAGAAAGACAAGAATTTAGTTCCGCGGGCTAAAAACGTTTTAGGAAAATGGAGGTTAATCTTCGTGCTTTCAAGCAATCTCGGCTTTCAAGCAGTCAGTCGCCGTAATAGCGTTTGCTCACAGACCAGCTTCCGTTACGAACTAAGTCTACTTTACGAGTCTTGCAAAAAGATGTTGAGAAAACATGCCAAAATAGCAATCGGACTTTTGCCGTATGGTTGTAATTTACTGCGTTGTTTCACAACGTAGCNAGTCAGTCGCCGTAATAGCGTTTGCTCACAGACCAGCTTACGTTACGAACTACGTCTACTTTACGAGTCTTGCAAAAAGATGTTGAGAAAACATGCCAAAATAGCAATCGGACTTTTGCCGTATGGTTGTAATTTACTGCGTTGTTTCACAACGTAGCCAGACCAGATAACTTCTAAGATGTTAATTTAAAGAGATCTGAGGTTTTAAGACCCAATATTATTAATGACTTCAGGTGCTTCAACTAAAAAATTAATAAATGGCGTGTGGGGAGTGCACCCAGGGCAAGGGAGCACCCTCCGAGTGACGGTCTTTCCAGCTGGGACCCGTAGGTGACCGTCATCTCCGGACATGACAGAAATGAGACCCTAGAATGAAGTGGCGCTGAAATGCAAGGGCAAAGGAAACGGGAGTACCCCTAGAAAGCCCGCCGGCAAGCGGCATCGTCCAGCACGATTCCCACATGCGAAAATCCGGGAGTGAAATCGCCGGGGATCGAGCCTGGATCGCTGTGGTGGGAGGCGAGCATCCTCGACACTACGCCACCGCTGCCCCAGTGCTTCAACTAAACTCCTTGATCAGTGCTGTATTAAAGCTGGCCTATATGCCTATTCTGCCCATTCCAAGATGGCAGCTTTTATTACTCCGCTTTTCAGCGCACTTGGAACTCACCGGTTACGTCACCAGCCAAGAACCAACGCGTCGTGATCAATAAGCTGTAAATCACACTCCTTCATTTTTTTTCATTGTAAAAGCAATATTTATATTAGCAACAAACTTTAAATGCAGTAATACTTCATACTTATCGTGAAATATACTAATCGCCAATTTCTCTCTGCATTTTTTTTTAAGGATTTAGGATTACTACTTCGTTTAACAACGCATATTGGCACTTCATTCCGATCCGTTGCATCCGCCGTCTTGTACAACACCGTTTTGAGCATTTTTTGATACCGGATCTAAACAACAGCTTCTAATAATATTCACTCTACTGTTGAACCTACGTCCTGCTAAAAGCACACAGTTCTTTGAGAGCGTGCATGCTTCAAAGCTGCTTCTTGCCATTGGTAGGTACATGCCTGTATTTTTGCCACTCATTATAGCTTCACTACACTTGCAATAAATTTATTTTTTATGTTGTTCACTCGTATTCCAATCAAATTTTTTAAAGTAAAAATTGAAATTAAATTTATTTTAATCTAAACCCTCGCCGCAGAGAAATTGATACACGCCAGCCCCGTTACTTCACGGAACAATTTATTTGAAGCCAATTTCTTGTTACAATTTTTTTTTATTTGTACCAATTTGAATCGTAAGTACGCTATAAATCATATGAATATTGTATTACAAATTACATGTCATTTTGTACTGTTATTATTGATACCACATCACGAAAAAAAAAAAAAATGCAATTTTGGCTCTTAAAAAGCCTTAGTCAAAGTTCATTATCTTGCCACAAGATGGTGCCACGTACAAACTGAGTTCAAAACCAAAAAGTCTTGTATCAAACCGGTGAACTGCATTCATAAACGATGAAGAAAATCTCTTTAAGTCTTTTCACGGTTAAGTGAGAGCATTTAAAATCAACCTTTTACAAAAATCACTGGGCATATTGCTACAGTGTACACCTGAAGTAATCGTCACAATTAATTTGCCTGATAATTAATGAAAAATAGTTTCCAAGACTTGACGTATTGAGAATGGCATATTAAAATTTATAGCCACTGAAATTATTGTGGCTAAGGTTCAGGTTGGGAAACTCAGTGCTTTTAGTTTGGCTAACTAATACAATTTTTCGCCACCAGGTAGCACTAGGGTCACATAGGTACCAGATTTTTCAGTTTTGTATGTATCTAAATGGGATGGTTGCAATTTCCATAAAATAAATGCAGTTGTGTAAAATCTTCCGAGTTTTATTGTGTTAGATCCTGCGTAAAGAATTTACTTTGTTCGTAGCACTACAGTGGAAATATAACGAAATACATTCGGACATTGTTAAAACAATTCTGTCGTACATCAGATTTTGCAAAACGTAGGCTTACACAAATACTATATTTAAATATCGCAAGTGAATAGAAACATATAGAAGCGAAATGGTTAGAATTATAGTTTTTAGGGCTTACCTGCGCAGTTTCTTCACGCGAAAGGAGAAAAGTACCGAATTCCTTTTGATGACGGCTGTACTTTTTTACACACTTAAACACGTTAACCTTTTTTACTTTAAATTAAGTTTGATAATGAATGCCCAGTGCCACAATTGTATTTTTACTGTTTGCTCTTGTAAACGGCATCGGAGGGCGTGAAAAATATTTACAGAATATATTTAACTCTCAAATTTATGGCTTGGGCAAATTTGTATTACAATGTGAGCCAAACCCTAACTTTTACACAAAGATGTATTGAATTTCTTTATTTGCCGCCAACTCAAAAGCGACCTATTTGGGACAACAGCGCACTTTGCGCCAGTAATGTTCCCTATGCCAAACTCTCCTATAATAAATCTCGTTTTTTTCATAACCTGAGTTGAACTAAGGCTAGGCCATGTCCAAAATGACAAATACATTATTTTGTAATTTGTCATTTCCTAAGTTTCAATTCAGACGTTGCCAACAGTCATTTTTTTAGACTCGCGGCAACGCATTTTTAACATTAACAGTTAAACCTTTTTATATACATTTAATGCTTAAAACTGACGTTATATTCCTATAATTATTACTGGAATGCTGCGAATATGTTAATAAATAAGACAATTTTAAATTATGCAAAAACGACGTAAAAAAATTTTTTTGTCGCGAAATAAATAAACAAAGCACAACATTCACCTGCTTTTTAAAACATGCCAAGTGTATTTTATGAACAGTTATTTATTTTAAAAAACGTTTTAATTACGCGTTCGCGTATGTGTTTTGAATGTCAAAACCAATATGGCGCTGATTGTGTAATTTTGTATTTTTGCTAAAATCTGCTGGATACAAAATACGAAATACTAAATTACAAAATACGTTACGGTTTTTGTATACAAAATCACGTCACGTGATAATCTTGTCAACAAAATTTTCCATTTCGGACGCGGCCTTAGTAAGCTGTAATTTATTGAGGTTATCATTAAGGAATATAGGCAACCGTGAATGAACTATAGTCACGACAGAATAATTTTTAGTCGCCACAAAAGTTAAGTGGTGTTAATTAAGTAACTTTGTGTTCACCATAACAATAATTTGGCATCGTAAATGCCAACAGAACAATTTGGGGCTGACAGGGAATATTTTATTTCTAAGTAAGGATGGTTTACAATCGTCCACACTTACGGGCGTTGGCTGCAAAAATAAATTCTTTTATATTTGAACTACATACTGTTTAACATTTGGACATTATGACTGATTACTCTTTCCTGACAAAAAAATGATCGCTTTTTTTTTTGCATAAACACATTTAAAATTCACAATTCTACTGTTTTGGGAATGTAAAAATAATTAAAACGGATTTACATACAGAAGTGAGATAACTCACATTGAAAGAAGATGCCAAGGGCTACCTCGAGATGTCTGTAAAATCGTAAAAGTACATGTNGAAGTGAGATAACTCACATTGAAAGAAGATGCCAAGGGCTACCTCGAGATGTCTGTAAAATCGTAAAAGTACATGTTTTCTCAATTTAAATAAAATTGCTGACGATAAGGAAACTCGTGCATATTTTTTATTTGCGGCTGCCCCTGAATTTTTATAAAATAACTTTCGCTAAGCATGCCTTAAAATTAATTAAGACAAGACCTTTCAGTTATCTTTGTTAAATTTTATGCAAATAATTTGGTTCATTTTATTGGTACATAACAAAAACAGTAAATCATTTTTTTGCGTGTCATTTTTAAAAAAATATGTTATCTTAAAAAAAATTATCTGATGTAAAAAGTAGTCATAGGTAATATTTATAAGTTGAACAATATGTAGTACAAATATAACATANAAAAAATTATCTGATGTAAAAAGTAGTCATAGGTAATATTTATAAGTTGAACAATATGTAGTACAAATATAACATAGCTGATTTTTTTTGTGGCCAAGGTCCTTAAGAGCCCTTGTCTTGCGCCATATTGAGTTTTTTTATTTATTTCTTCCNGCTGATTTTTTTTGTGGCCAAGGTCCTTAAGAGCCCTTGTCTTGCGCCATATTGAGTTTTTTTATTTATTTCTTCCTGATTCAAATTTAGGAGAATTTATTGAAAAATGCGACAATAGAAGCTTATCTACCATTACAGACCTATATAAGAACTTCTTACGCATATTTATGTAACAATTAACTTAATACAATATATTTACATTAATTCATCCCCTCCTTTTAACGACAACCAGAGAACGCTTATTAACAATCAGGTACATAAATTTGCACATAATCATGAACTGTATTGCTTCTATAATGAAACCTTTTTAGTAATGACCTTGAATCTTCTGTTGCGACACCAAAACAGATAATTCGTGTATATAGACCATTCACGGTTACTTACAGCTTTTCTGAAGCCCTGATTAAGTTCTCCTTCGAGGATATTCCTCCGCCTCATGCAAACAAAGCTGAACCAAGTCTAGAAAATTATACACCAAAATAGAAAAGCGCACCGGATTCGTGCGCACTCAGTGTAATAATATCTTGCATAAGAACCATTATTTTTTTTTTACTAGTCATTGCCAACACATCTACTTTCTCACTGTTCTTATTCATATTTAATATAAATTAAATATAATTCATAGACAGAATATAAGTGAAAAATTTCAATTTTAAAAAATAAGGTTGTTTTATATTAACACAAACATAAAACGCTTGTGATACGTGAGGTAACCAAACACGTCATATATGAGGTGCTTTTTCAAAGGTTTGATTGAAAAATTGTGAATAAACCGCGAATATACTATAGGGGGGGCCCCCCTCGGCAACTTGCAAGAGCGCGGACGACAGAAGAATAGAAACACGTGTGAGCGAATTCCGTAGAAAGCGCGCTCCCCCTAACCTCCTCGGGGCCCTAGACAATTTTTTTTTATTTTTTTTTATCATTCCCGGGGCTAGGCTGTTACACTTATTACGTGAACATTGGCTGTCGTGGACGCAATAGGAANATTTTTTTTTATCATTCCCGGGGCTAGGCTGTTACACTTATTACGTGAACATTGGCTGTCGTGGACGCAATAGGAATCTGGGAGGACCCTTTGGCCGGCCCAGATCCCCTTTTTATGGCCGGCTATACGGTCCCGGGAGAAGTAGGAGAAAAGGGGGGCGGGGGGTGGAAGGGATATGGACTATCGGTGGCCTCTGATAGCAGCCATTATCCCCTTGTTCCTACCTCGTATCTGGCTGCACTCTCGGCGACCGCTTTATACGACTGTCCGGGACGTATAAACGTGTTCATCCTGGCCTTGTTACCGCAGCCCGCACGTGACCAAGACACACACACACACACACACACACACACGAGCCGCCGTATATCGGTTATACACGACGACTGGATGTAAAACCCGACCTAGCGTTATTGTTCCCAACGCCGATGTTGTAAAATAAGCAAGAATAGGAAGGGGGGGGGGGCTGCGAGGATTTTTTTACCGGTTGTGGAAATACCAATTTGAGAACTCTGAAAACGGGGATTTCGAACGCCGTGCCTCAATTTTGAACAGGCAAGTTTACGGGATATTGTTGCTTAGCTGGGAATATATATTTTTTTTTTCATGTATTCGCGTAAAAAAAGCGTAGACCAAGTTTTATAACTGTCTGTCTTTGTGGCTCCCACGGTTGGTATTGAGGAGACGAGAAATTTCCGTTTCTTTTCCGCTACGAAAAACGATGAAATTCAGAAACGGTGTTAAGTAGCCATAATGCTGGGATGAACTATAAATGGGAAGGATGTGGAAATGCGAACTTAACAAGCCACTTACATGGCTGTCGCTTCGTGTTCGATGTGTTGACGGTTAACTGAATACAGTGAAAATAGCATGTAAAAAAACTCCTTACCACCTTAGTATAATTTCATTAAACATAACTTGAGATTTGAAATAATATTGGCGAAGAAGAAAGAACTGAATTCCACATTTTATAGCCTAATACTGTGTGTTAATTCATTCTGTAAAAACTTTAATAGGAGTACGAATTTTTTAATCATTGGCTCTGTGAGAGCAGGCGTATTATTTCGGCTGATCTAGTAAGGTTCTGGTCTTGAAAGTTTTCTCAAATTANCATTGGCTCTGTGAGAGCAGGCGTATTATTTCGGCTGATCTAGTAAGGTTCTGGTCTTGAAAGTTTTCTCAAATTATCTGCGTTTACGAACTAACATAAAGCTATCAATAATGGCTTAACTCGAGAAGGAATTTGAAGATCGCGTTATCGGTATAACGTTGTCAGAGATAAGAATTAATCTGCGGTCATGTTTCTATTTAATATACTTCTGTCCCCGCTGTTCCAGGAAAAAAAATCATTTTACACCGAATGTTTATACGAAGTTATAAGTAAATCTAAATAATGACCCCTACCTTACACTTATACTCAGATAACGAAGAAAACTTTCGATTGTTTAATTCGGATGATCAAGCGAGGGAAACTCCTTGTTAAAAATTTAGCGGTGGGAATAAACACTGATTTATTGACGACACTTCCAAATCTACTACAATGTTCAGAAAATGTTATTTTAGTTAAATTTTTTTATCGATTTTTCAAAACAGCATACTGCTTCTGCATACAATATTGCAAGGGTCAAAACAAAAATGCTTCTGCATGAAGTTTGAAAGTCAAGTCCCACAAGCAGAAGTGATTTTAATAGTTCATATTTGGACCGTAACATTCATTAAAAACTTCTTCTACCTTTCCTTTCATGTGGAAATTCGTGGGGAAAATGTTAGCGTCAATTAAACACATGCATTTTTTTTAAGTATTGCCAAGGGCGAAACTTGTAATTATTGTCTGAAAATTTCCCAACTTTGTCCACTTTTCTATGTAGTAAGTAAGTAAGGTATTGACAGGAAATCATGCAACTATACAATATATAATACATTATTTTTATGACACATCGTGCAATTTGTCCGGGTTATGACTTCAATAAAAAAAAATGTTGTAATTTTTTTTTGTGTTTTTGATAAAGATTACAAGTCTCTTTGTGTACTGTAGTTCATTCACGTTTACTTCCAACTTTTCTGAAGCCCCACTGAAGTTCTACTTCCTGGGTATCCCTCCGCCTCATGCAAACTAAGCTTAAAGAAGTTTAGAAAATTACACTAAAGGACAGCGCACCACATTTGTGCGCACTCGTTTTAATAATGTTTTACTAAAGAAGCAATTCTTACTAGGCATTACCAACACACCTATTTTCTCCCTGTTTTTATTTATACCAAATATAAAATAAATAATATACTCAACGTTAAATTCTACCAAAAATAAGTTACTTTTACGTTAGCAGAAGTATAAATCGATTATGATACGTGACATATTTAGGAAAGAACCAAGCGCGTCATAAATGGAGTGATTTTTTAAAGGTTTGATTAAAAAAAGTGCGGAGAAACTGCGAATAGACCATATGGTGGAATTTGCGACCTTTCATGTAAAACGTCACTTTGTGACGCTGGTGTGTCGTGCATACATATGCAAAGCGAGCTGTTTAAATGAACATGTTGCAACGTTATGATGTGCAGCAACTTCCTTCTTGGAACAATTTTACAACATTAATGGGCTCATTTCCAATTCGCGATTTAGCTATGGCATTTATCGATAAGCAATTTCCAGGAATTTAAGAATGAAGGAACTGAACCACTTGCTTGGCCTCACCGTTCACCACATCTTATCTCTCTAAACCACTTCCTGCGTGGTTATGTTGTTTCGTAAAGACGGTTCGCGATAAAGTGAGATTAAAATTGTAAGGCAAACATTTGTAAAACTTAAATTATTTATTTCATTTTATGTTTTTTTTTTAATGCTTCTAATGTGACAATTAGGAGATTTTAAAAATATTTCTTTTCTAATAGTTTCACAGTTCCACTTGACCGACGCATAAATAAAGTGATGAGGCACATGGCAGTGTTAATTTTAAACAAGGCGGAAGAATACACAGTCTACATATAAGTATATTTTGAGCAAGGCTTTTAAACCTGCTCAGTTTACCGTGAACAGGCTATAGCAATAACTTCTCCGCACAGACAAGCAGATATGAGCTTGTTGATTTGGAAAGGGAGGGGGAAACGTACGGGAAGGTGAGGGAACCCCAAAAGGAGCCGGTTTACCTTAACCCGTCCTCCCACCACTTCTAAACTCACAACTCCTACCCCTAGACGTTCAAAAGAGGCGCCCCTGACGTCACTTCCGCACGAGTGGTATATCCGGGGGAGCCCGCGGGACTCCAGTTGCGAGCGCAATATGCTGAGACAACACGAGCGGCATCTCTGGGGGGGTCTGGGGAACGCGGAGGCCACCGCTACGTTCGTCGTCTGTGAGGGTTACCGGACCGGCAGAGCAAACAACCCCTATACCATCTTCTCTCGCTACCCTCCGTGGAGACGTCCTTAGTCTGAGCCGACTTGTGCCTAATGCGGCGTGGCGAGCCACGTCTACCCGCTACAACTACCGACTATTAAGGGGGATCAGGCGCCACCATCTTCATTTTTTTTTTTCTGCTACTGCCCCCAAACGTGGATTTTGGGTGGATTTCTTCGGACGACATGGCATAGGTCATGACTTAATACGTATTCTGAAATCTGTTCTGTTCGACTACCGTAGCTATTATGAACTCTGCTGTCGCTCCCAAAAAATAATCAATTATTTTACCTCAGCTGTTACAAGTTAAAAAATATCAAGTGCAGAGAAGCTGTAAAAAATTCAACAACATTAACGAAGGCATTATTTATAATTTGTCATGCCAAAAATGGTAATGTACCTCCTGAAATTTAATTCGTGGTGGTAAATCTATAAAGATAATTCGACCAAGACTGACCCTCCTTAAGGTATTTCTTATTTACTTTCTCTCTTTCTTTGAAATACCCCGACTTTCGAAGACATGTCTTTCTTAAGTTCCTCTCCAACCTCGAGCTATTTTCGTAGTTTCAGACCGAGAAGCGCGAGGGCCATAAAGGGCAATCTGCCACGCGCGTCAAATACGCCATCGCCACTGTGAGCAAAAAAGCGAAGAGTTTTGGGTGGCTCTCAACATGGAGGTCTTGAGAGCCGACGAGGGTGGATCGAGGTGAGTATGGAGCGGCGCCGGAATGCAAAGGCGGGGGGAACGGGAGATCCCCGAGGAAACCCACCGATCAGCGGCATTGTCCAGTGCGACCCCGCCGGGAATCACACGCGATTCGCCTTGGTGGGAGGCAAATAGTCTACTATGAGCAAGGTTCTCGCCATGGTGGGAGGCGAATAGTCTACTATGAGCAAGGTTCTCGCCATGGTGGGAGGCGAATAGTCTACTATGAGCAAGGTTCTCGCCTTGGTGGGAGGCGAATAGTCTACTATGGGCAAGGTTCTGAACTGGTGTGCAGTATTATCGAAGTTCTGCGTCTACATACAAGACTTTCGGTAGTGCCATATAATTTTGTTGGTGGAAAATCTGCGGGAAGTTTAAATGAAGGCTCTTGAGTAGTTTTGTATGTATCCGACGCGTGTATTTTGAGATTACAGCGTTTTGGAAAATCATTTTTTTTTAGCTATGTTGAAGGGGTGTGAAGTGGTGTTTCTACTGTGCGTGACGAGTTGGAATTACTGAGCAGTCGTCGTCTGAAGTGTGTGTTCTTTTCGTAGACCAGCACATTGCACGCACGCTTAATACGTAATATCATAGAAAAATAAGTATTTCGAACGCTTTGCAACGTAGTTCAAGCGCGATGTAGGCGGGAGCCTTAAAAAGGATGTATCCGCCATCTTGTATGCATAAATAATTCGGCTTCAGTTCCATTTAAAAACTTTTAACGATTTTTTTTGACGACAGACCATAAAAAACAGTTTATTTGATTTTACCAAATTGGTACTGTCTCCTTGCTTTAATCATTTTTTAAATTGTGACAGCCGAGAACGAAACATTTAATTACTATTTGTGGCCTGTTATTTAAATGATACCAACAGCAACAGTCAGGCAATTACTTCCTTAAAAAGGAAAGTTGGATGCTTTTAACGTTTAAGACACGTGAAGCAGAAAACAAACTGCACACTGGAGGGAAAGGTTTTCTTGAATCAAACAAAGTTTGTTTTGTGCAACAAAATTAATTGTTTGTATATGTGCAATAAGATACTTTTTTTTTTTTTAACAAATAATTTTGTTGTTTTTTTTTTGGTTGCCCGAAACAAAGATTTGGTTGGTGTAACCAAAGACTTGTTTTGGATCTAAGTAAAATAAACAGGATCGGTCAATATAAAAAAAAATCGGAATTCTATGCCCAAGCGCTACACCCTAGAAACCTCAGCTAAAGTGACTTCTGACGAAATATACAAATAATATTGGTAAAATAAAAAAAATCATACATAAATAAAAATTAAAATAATGATAATTAAAACAAAAAATTAAAGAAAAAGTAGAAACTACCAAAAAAAGAATAAAAATATAAAATACAAACTAATTTAGGAAAAGAAGAAAATAAAGTATAAAATAAAAAATATAAGAACTTTTTTAATATATACATTTGACTGCTGACGAGATATGAGTGTTTTTAAAAATAAACAGTTTCAGTACTGGACAACGTGCACAAATAAATATTTCAAGTTTTACAGCTTTACTTTTTAGCTTCCTGTTTAACTTGTTTTATTGGGACACTTATATCATAATTAATTATCACTATGTGCACTAACAAACACTGATACTATCATACATTTATAGAAAAATACAAATAAACTCTCGAACTGTATTTCCAAACGAACACAATCACCCGAGAGGCCAAACAAATATAAACAGTTCAGTCAACAAGTATTTTGTTGACAGTGTAATTTATTTTGGCCCAGCACAGATGTTTTGTTAATTCAAGCGTGTATTTTGCTAGATGAACGAAATTAAATTTGTTGCTTTTCGAGTTTTGTTTNGCAGATGTTTTGTTAATTCAAGCGTGTATTTTGCTAGATGAACGAAATTAAATTTGTTGCTTTTCGAGTTTTGTTTACTCAACAACTTAATACATTTCTGACCATATGCAAACAAATAATTTTTTTTTGTTTGGTTTGACGCAACAAGAATAAATGGTTCCGAAATTCCTTAAATTGACACAAGTTTACTGCTTTGTCGCAGAATTGCTGCACTCTAAACCCGAATCAGTGAAATTATTTCAGTGAAATAATAGTAACTGAAATTTGGTTTGGAGACTGTTGTCACAGACCAGCCAATTATTGGAATTCACGGAGTTTCTCACAGTGTGGGTTTCATTGTCATATCTTTAAGAAACTGAGTTGAGATGTTCATTCATTTTTTTTCTGTCACCCCGGCATGTGATGGAGACTTTGATATATTGTAAAAAGCAAATTTTTATATATATATATATTACGATATGAGAATAATTTATTTCACGATTAATAAACAATCTAGGAGGTGGCATGTAGCAGGCCTACGTCACGAGTTTGCAAGGTGACACCTCTTCTCAATACATTATGAGCAAACTCATTGCTACGCATAAAGTACGATGTCAAACGAGGAGCAATCGTTTCGCCAGGTAAAGTATTTAATGCTTCTGAAATAAATAAGTTCCCATAAAAAAAAAACACGGTGGTAAACGAACAGCAATCGTTTCGTAACGTAAAATTGTTTCATCTCCGATAATAAATGCGTATCGTGCATTAACAATTCTTTGCAAAGTTTAAACCATAACTCGTTCACAGGAATTCGTCATTTTACAACGCCAGGAAGATAACTTTAAAANATTCTTTGCAAAGTTTAAACCATAACTCGTTCACAGGAATTCGTCATTTTACAACGCCAGGAAGATAACTTTAAAACAGTGAAATTCAGCCACCGTGATAGTAAGTAATTTGCGCGTAATATCAAACGGAAACAGTTTAGCTGATTTAGCTCCAGTTACACTATTTCAGGTTGAGAGCTGCAACTAGCTGCACACGAACTATTATAAAACTGTTAACGAGAATATCATAAACATAGTTCCACCTTCATAAAATATTCACACATCAAGCAATGCCGCACGCCCAATTGTAGCACAAAATTTAAAACAACATATGTATTTCATGTTGCGGTTAAAAAGAATTCTAAATTCAAGATGGTAGGCATCAGATCTATCTCAACCACTTTGTGAATTTGTAATTATCTGTGCAACCTGACAGTTCACCGACCATCAAAGAACCGCGCAGAGCTCATTATGTTCTTGGAAGCAAATGTTTTTGTGTTTATTAGTTTTTTCTAGGTCGTTGCAAATAGGTAAATAACCAACGCAGTAAAGGTGTAACAATTTTTAATAAGTTTTGGGAAGCTATTATTAATTCTCAGTCATGCTAAAATTTTCTTTAAGTCTACTAAATTAAGCTACGTGGCAACTAGTATTGTATACAAAGCGTTGGCATTGTTTATGACGTAAAGGTATTTTGGTAAAGGAGAGAGGGTTCTTACGATGGGTTAATTTTATTTGTCAAATTAAATATTATATTATTGCTGTTGCCATTGTGATTGCAGGTCACAGTTTTACGTATTGTAATTTTTTTACAGATTATTCCAACATAAAAAAATGAGAATTTTAATTCAGCATCCCCATCTTAAATAATTGTGTAATCTAAGATTATTATTTATTGATAAAAATGGTATTTTATCATTGTAAATTCCATTTGAAAGTATTCTACAACACGCACTTGTCCTCATTTCGTAAAAAAAATTGGCAAATTATTATTTTTTAACTCTGCACATTTTCGCTTTGATATTTGTGCAGATTTAATTACGTAAATAAATGCAGGTCTATGTCAAACCTGAAATGGACCCTAGGCTGTAAGAAATTGACCCTAGGCTGTAAGGGGCCACGGTGGTGTAGTGGTTAGACTACTCGCCTACTCCCAAGGCGAACCGGGTTCGATTACCGGGGGAGTTGCTCCCAGGTTTTCGCTTTTGTGAATCGTGCTGGACGATGCCGCTTGTCGGCGGGTTTTCTCGGTGATATTCCGTTTCCTCCACCCTTTAATTTCGGCTCTGCTCCATACTCACCTCGCTTCACCCTCATCAGCTCTCAAGACCTCGATGTTAAGAGCCACCCAAATCTCTTCACTCACTTAAGGCCAGTTTACGATGAAAAACGTGTACGTATCATAATAAAAGAAGGTATTTTTACGAAAAGGTTCACGATAATCACGTTACGTGTCGTGTAGGAACATCCTCGACGTGTAAACGTAGAGAAAATGGCGATATTTTATTTCATGTCGTATACATAAGGGCTTCATCCAATAAATTGAAGGAGAAAAGGACTTCTTGAAATTAATAAAATATTTTATTTCTAAAAAAACTCTCTTTTTGAATTTTTTATTTTTTATTTAACACTTCTAAATTTTATGTAATAATAAATTATGTTTTAATTTTGCATTGTATGGTAATGTTTTGTTATTTTATTGACGAATCCTGCGCTGTTAGTGCCGACAGAATAAGGACGCAAATACAGAATGCTTGGAAATTCCCCTACAAATGTTTGTAGCACGGAAACGGTACGTTAGAGGGCATGGGTTCCTATTCAAAAAGATCGTCTACTCAGTCCCCTCTACAAGTCCTAGGAGTTGGCAAGGGGAATTTCCGAGCATCTGTATAATGAAATATTATTTACAAATAAATCACCACTTCGGAAAAATCAAGTAAATTTATATAAGCTGTCCATGTTAAACTAAGCGCTTTTGAAATATCTACTTACGATATACTTCTCGGATTACATTGTATCCTTCCACCATATGTAAATTTAACATTGCCTAATCACTAAATGCGTGCGACGGTCACGTCAAACTGTGAAATTATTATAAATATAAATGTTGCACAAGTTTAATATTTTTTACACGTGAAAGCATTAAAAAAAACAGAGAGAATATTAAATAATTTTCAGTATCGACAAATGTTAACTAACACTTTTTTTTATACAACGTTAAAACACGGAACTACTTTTTTCTTTGTCGTTGCCAACTTTACTGGGAGCGTGCCAAACATTGTGACCGTTAAAATACACGCAGGTAGAGGCAGTGACGTTTTACAAAGGTTGAGTGCACTTTTACCGTGAACAGCCTTTGGTTGTGTGTGATTAGTTGATCGCAAGACGGGGGTGCATTCACTACTAACCACAACATTTCTTGCGAACGTTCTCCAGCGACATCCCTTGCGAAACTGATCGTAGATACGGCCTTTGGCGTATGCAGATGCGCTCCTTGGTATTTAGCAGCGAGTTCCGTAGTAGCGTCAGACTACCGGGACGCGTTACCTAGCGGTAAATCACCGAGCTCCCCCCACCCCCCAGGGAGGGGCGCGGGCAGAGACGGCGGCCTGCTCCGGGCCTAATGGGGGGCGGTGTACGCTAAGGGCTGATCACTGTCAGGGGGATTGTCCCACCCTCCTTGGCAGGTCAGTTGCCGGGGCACTAACAACCCCGTGAGCAGCAACTCGCTCGCATTACCGAACCACCCCGCCGGCTCGATACGGCCCAGCGCGCTCTCTCTCTCTCTCACTCACTCTCCCCTAACTCTTCCTTCCGCTCGCACAGCTTTGTCTTTCCTGGGACGTCCCTGCCGGCCGCAGGTCGATCTCGGGTCACACCTCATGTCTGCCGTCTGGCCTCCAATCCAAAGGACTAGCCCATTCGCGGTATATTCACATTTATTTGTGACGCAAACATTTGGAAAAATTACCCCATGTTTGACGTATGTGGTTCTTTCCCTAAATACGGCACGTATCACAACAGTTCCTAGCTCGCTTTCAGGCAACAGAGTCAATAAAGTTATATAATCATCTCACCTGGTCAGACTATTATTCCCTAACAGCGAATTCTATTTAATAATATTGCAATTGTGCAGTTTGCTCATAGGAGTCCGAGATAAAGTCGACGGTCGTTAAAACTGGTAGAATTCTGAACGTCAAATGCGATAAGGCAGGATAATTTTGTAACGCGTTTATCATTTCCTTCTGCAACACAGGGCTCGATAGAAACACTGGGGTGTGACATGGGTCAAAAGTGCAGCCATGTGTTTTACGTGATTAGGTCTACGCTAGTGGGTAAATAGCATTTCTTGGATATGGAAATGAAATATAGGTAGGGCCAGTAACTTTTCGCGTAAAAATCGGAGCACACAGTAGACTTCAATGCTATATACACACATCAGCTGTTGTTATACCTCCACTGGCTGCTGGTGCCGTGTCCGTCTTTGACCAACTCAGGACTAAGTAACTCCGACACTGAACCTTCGTGATTCGTGCNTGGCTGCTGGTGCCGTGTCCGTCTTTGACCAACTCAGGACTAAGTAACTCCGACACTGAACCTTCGTGATTCGTGCGCAAACGGCTAACACGGGCCAGATTATTTTTTAGCCACTCAAAGAAACTGGACCACCCTACAGTGCTTTGGTCTGTATCTTGTCTCGAAATCTTTTCGTGAAATGTCACTGCCCCTAAATATAGGTAACGAAATGGGTAATTTGTTTTTATGGCTTAAACCGACAGAGCTAGAAGGGATCTTAAGTTTGGCACCGAAATTACTGCGCCATCACACCGGAGTTGCAAGATATCCTGCCCGGGAATTTCCGTCCAAAATAACCGCTAGTCGCCGCGGGTCCCCGCCCTCCTCTCGCGCTAGTTCGCGTCGTGGTCGTATACCCGACCGAACGAGACCACGTCTATTTCATTCGTGTTATTAGTCAACGGAGTTATAGAGTCGGAATATACACCCTGAGAACGCTATACATAGCCGTTTCTGTACTAGTACCCCATGTGCCAGTCTGATATTAAAAGGCTGTATCACCCATTATAGAGAAATTATTTGTTTCAGTGTCATAACAGAAGACTCAGGGGCGTTAATGAAAATGTTTCATTGTAGAAGCATTACATTTCGTGGTTCTGTGTAAACCTTTGTACCTAATTGTTAACAGGTGTTCTCTGGTTGTCGTTAAAAGGTAAGAATGAATTAACATATAACATTTTGTTACAAGTTACTTGTAGCATAAATATGCGTTGGTTCTTCATATATTATGTCCGTAATGATGGACAAGGTAATTAGCTAAACGTATATTGTCACTTTTTCAATGAATTCTCAAAATTTGAATTAAGAAGAAATAAATAGATAATTCAATATGTCGAGTGACGCGAGCTATTAAGGCTCCCGTCTACTTGAAGTTTTTTTTTCAGCATTTGAGTTCGAGAAGCGTGGGAGCGATAAGGGCGACACTGCCACGCGCATTAAGTTCCCCATCGCCGCTAAGCGCAAGGCCTCTGAACTGGCGTGCAGTGTTCTCGTCGCACTGCATGAATCTATGGGACTTTCAGCGGTGACCCTATAATTTAATTGGTGGAAAGTCTGTAAATAGGTTCACTGCATGGGTAAATTGAGTAGTTTTGTGTATGTATCTGACGAGTACATTTTCAGATACAGCGGTTT
>NQII01006659.1:0-19218 GCA_002778355.1 Clitarchus hookeri | reverse complement strand
TACTCTGAATATTTGTGTTTCCCATGCGCATGGCATCTTGAAAGCACTCAGCAGACATTGTCTGAAGTGTGTGTTCTTTTCGTAGATCAGCACATTGGACTCACGTTTAATAGTTTAATAGAAAAACGTGAATTACTATTACCCTTTAACGTAGTTCAAGCATCAGGTAGGCGGGAGCCTGGTAAAGGACATCATTTAGAGCTGTTTTAGAGAGAAATGGGCGGGATAAGATAGAGAACAGACTAGTTAATGCAGGCGAATGAGATTTTTGAATGTTGTTAAGAAAATCTAGAGTGAGGAATTCCTGTTTAAAAATGTCCGTTTACATTATTTTTAATTTCCGTGATTATTAATAAATATCTCTAAATTTGAGCAAGTTTCTTAAATGAAGTAATTCAAATATAGAAAAAGCAATAAATACACATCCTACCTATCATCTTCCTGCGCAGCTGATTGTTTATAGTAAGAACAACACTTGTTGCAGAGAGAAGTAATCTCCAAAACGCGATGCACTGCAATGGTGTTCAAGCACTGAAAATATTCCACACCAGTGCCTGGAGATAGGCCGTTTTTATCCTGTAGTTTCAGTTCGGTGCGTCGTGTCACAGGGATCCCCTCGTTGCGGTCGTGATANGAGATAGGCCGTTTTTATCCTGTAGTTTCAGTTCGGTGCGTCGTGTCACAGGGATCCCCTCGTTGCGGTCGTGATAACATCTTGTCTGCTGTTTCCTGTATCCTAACCAGGCACTGCTCCGGCAGTCCAGATATTCGATGTTCCCAGCGGTGTCAAACGGATGGGACGATACAAGTGACTCCCAAACCACATTACAGTATTTATTGAATGGGGAATAATATTGTAATTGAAAATATTACAAGANGAGATAGGCCGTTTTTATCCTGTAGTTTCAGTTCGGTGCGTCGTGTCACAGGGATCCCCTCGTTGCGGTCGTGATAGCATCTTGTCTGCTGTTTCCTGTATCCTAAACAGGCACTGCTCCGGCAGTCCAGATATTCGATGTTCCCAGCGGTGTCAAACGGATGGGACGAAGGACAAAGGTATTTCTCACACGCTTTGGTACATACATACAAGTGACTCCCAAACCACATTACAGTATTTATTGAATGGGGAATAATATTGTAATTGAAAATATTACAAGANCATACAAGTGACTCCCAAACCACATTACAGTATTTATTGAATGGGGAATAATATTGTAATTGAAAATATTACAAGAACGTATTCAATTTTATCGAATTTATAATACACGAAAATAACACCATGCTGAACCTGGATATTTGCAATAATTCCTGGACTCCCATTTTTCATCGCTTCACCTTTACAAATCATGGACAAACTACATGAAAAGTTACTTATGAATTCACGGAAAGTTGAATGAAAATTACCGAAAGTCCGTGAAAAACAGCAGTGTCTGTAATTTTACGGAGAGTTCTGAAGAATTTCCCACCAGCAATTTCCATAAACTCACGGACATTATTTCTAACGGTGCAGATAACCATTAAGTAACGATCTATAAAACAATACAAATAATTAAATGTTGACATGTAACAGAAAAAGATTAAAAGGAGCCATCTGTTACTCCATTGTAAGCACTCTTACAGTGTCGCATATTAGTCTAACGGTCGTGTAAACCTCCGTTCTAACGTCCAGCTGTGTGTGTGTTGGACGTAACTGGGAGCATGCAAATATAATAAACTTTACTTCCTTGAATTCTTTCCAATTTAATCAGAATATCAATCACAAAAACCAACGTTATAATAAAGACAGCTATATTTGTACACTACGTCCACCGTTAAACATTCTACCAAGTTTAGTGTACAGTAATGGCACAAATTATGTAGGAGCTGAATTTAGAGTATGGTATTAAACTGATGCAATCAGTTAAAAAAAAAAAAAAATATATATATTACGATCTCTTTTATATTGCTTGCTACTACCACCTGTGGCTTAGAATAGACTGGGCGAGCAGAAAATGCATCGTGGGATGGCACGACAAATTTTGTTAACAATAAAACGAAATGTCCCTCGCACCATAAATGTTCCCACAGGTAACGTGATATAAGTCACTGCGTTAACACCTGGAATATGACTGAAGGAAGCTGTCATAGCAGACTGCTGTCGTACAATAAGTTTAATCTCTGGATAGCTCCGTCGGTTCTCTGTAGGCCTATTGGTTTTCGTATCGCTACATTCACGAATAACAAGGTTTCTATGAGGTGCACTATTTTTTATAGTTAAATTTGAAAAAAAAGCACTTATATTACTTTTTTTTAATATAAATTTACGTCTAGCTCGCGAGCATGTTTCGGTGACTTTACAAATAAAAAACGCGAAAACCTTACGACCCATGACAGTATTGTGAAAGATAGCCGTGCACTGCATCGTTATTATTAGCTAAATTATATAAATAAATAAATAGGCCTTTCCAGTCTCCCAAAATGTACAAATATTTAATTGTTTACAAAATTTGCAGTGACTAGTTAAAACCACGAGCTCACTTGCATGATGTAGTCTCTGTAAAAATTAATTGTCATAATTGTTAATGTTATGTAATGTTTATAACCGTAACTATGAAGAGGTATTAATGCAGCACGAAGTAGATTACTCAGCACGCCCGAAAGAGAACTGTTATTTCTCTGTTTGTCCCTAAAGACGGTTTTGGCCAACTTACATCAGCAACCGCGGTGAGAACAGGCACTCTGTGATGATCAATTTCGCCGCGCGATAGAGCAATCGTCGCTTCTTATTTTACGATTTTTTTTGCCATGTCTTCTACGGCAGTTTATTAGGTACCCACTGTACACTATATCTTGATACTTAATATAGTCTGTGTAGGGGCCGGAAATGTTTGGTGTGGTATGTTCATTGGCGGTGTTACAAGGGCGAGTTGTGAATATCCTATGCCTGCTGGAATAACCAGCTGATTCAACTGCGTTTAACGTTGGCTGTGTGCACGACGCTCTACACATGTTGTAGTTAACACACTTATATTTTTGTCTCACGTCACGAACAATATTCATGTCACTTAAGGTGCAAACGATAATTTCATTCTGCAGGCTTTGAATAAAATACCCTATTCCTATATATCGACTATCCGCCTACCAATAATTTGTGTAATGTATCATCCTCCGTAAATTAAGTTTCTAATGCAGCTTTACCTTTAATAAAACGTAGAGTCACCCCCCCCCCNTTCAGAATTTAAAAACGTTATCGTTTACGTCCTGTGTCACTGGCTTCGAAACGAAAATTAGTCCCAGTTACAAATAGTTGTCGGCCTTTACCGCAGTCTTAAAGGCGTGTTCACGTCAAAAACAGAAAACACTTGAAAAAATACACAAGCGCCGGTAATCGAACCCGGGACCCTTGGATAAGAGGCAATACCATCGAAAAATAGGAAGAGTAAAAGAGTGATAACCCTCGATGGGCAATAGGATGGTGACGTGAATATCTCTCCAAAAAATCTTGCGTCAACGCCACTTAATAAATTCTCTTCGGATGACAAGAAAATCCGGATAAAGAATTCTCGACTGGCAATTTTCGGGAACTGTATTTCCAATCGTGCACTGAGAAGACGAGATCATTTCTGCGGTCTGGCTTCGCCGCCTAAGGGGAAGATGTGGTCAATAAATCACGAGAGTATGACAGGATCATCTGCAGTTATTGGCAGAGAGAGAGAGAGGAAGAGGAGAGCAGAGATAACGATTCGAGGAAATGGAACTTCGCTGATTGGTCAGTCGTCGCCAGAAGAGAGAGGAAAAAAAAAACACACAACAAAGAATAAAAGAATACGGTCAGGAGAACGACTAATAAAAGTTTGCCTTGCACTGAGGGAAAGAAACATTTTTATCACTATACAAGAAAAATAAAATAAACTGTTTCTCAGTAGCGAAATATATCTGCCCGTTCTAAGACTTACTGGTCCAGCTAGCTAGTTTGACAAATCGCGTCCACCTCGAGTTTTTCATCATCTGCGCAATTTTCGCAAACATATTCATACGTATATGTGTTAACGCAATGCAAATTTTACCAGTTCCAATAAAAATTTAGGAGCTAGACATGGTAAGGGGGGGGGGGGAATCCACCGCCACCGCAACCTCAAATGCCACCGAATGACCTTGGTGTCGTGAGACCGGAAGCCTAGACTCCCATAACTCAGCCTCCCGGCTGGAGCGACTGTCCGTGTCGGTCGTGATGTCTGTTGTGTGCGAGTGTGCTGATTAATCTCGCATGTAGTGTGTGGGCGAGTCCCTAGTCTCCCGGGGCAGCCCAGGGGTACGTTTCATCGCCTGGTCGTGTAGTGTTATTGGAAAGATTTTTTTTCACACGTATATGTGCGCTGAGGGGGCTTATTTATTTAAGGATTTTTTTATGTTGAATTAATAACTTAATAAAACAAATATGTATAAATATATACATCTGCTTATGGCATACTTTTTTTTTCGTGGCGCTGAAGGAGATTGAGTTTATTGTGTGGGTTGCTTTAAAAGTTATATATTCTAAAAAGGAATTATTTTCAGTATATTGCTAGGAAATTGAAAGTTTGAGCATTTTTATTCTTAGTCTGATTTATTTCATTTCAATTATAATACCACGCAAAAAATGAGGGGAAAAAAGGGGGGGGGATAAATTTATTTAGCCTAAGCTCTGAAGGTGCAAACCTGTTTGGAGGAAAAAGTCATTGTTAGTATGCTAGAGGGGTCCTTGGTACCAGAATCTATTTGGATGCTAGTCAAAGTTCTTCCGTACTGTACTGTTTTCTTCTTCCCGACCTGAAACAGACTATCATGTCGGTGCGTCATTTCAGGTACATAATATATAAATATATTTGTAATGTGTTCTTTTAATTGGTGTTTTTAATAATTATATATTTTAATTTATTTTAAAAATTATTATATATATATATATGTATTACTAATTTTGCTACTAATATTGCCAGATATGTACAGTATTTGCTATGTAATCCAAGTGATATATACAGCGAAATAGGATAATGATTATTATGATCGAGTGTTATAGGTTTCCTCCTTGATCACTCTTCCCTGGACCAGTGCGTGTGCCCCTAGGCCTGGTTCTGGAGTGGAGTTGGGGCAGGTCTATTTGCCCGAGAACCCACGTGGTTAACCCCTGAAATAGTGCGCCTCTGTCTTCTTGTCTTGTTTGCGCGTGTGTGGTGATTTTACTGTGTAATGCATTGCGGTGTGTGTAGTGTGAGTCGTGCACATCCTTGGGTGCAGTGTGCATGCGCGCTCTACTGCCGCATGCTCTTCTGCGGCGGACTGCCTATCCCGGGCCGTGCGGCAGCTCTAACAAGAACACTAGCCGCACTAGTTTGCCTTTCGTTTGCACGGGTGCCTCTAATAAGAACTACTCGGCAGTACCTCTGCCTTGAAGATCTCTCTCTATGTTCTTGTTGGCGCGCGCTGCAGCTGCTGCCTTCTCGCTGGCTGCTCCACGAGTGCGGAATTTTTGGCCGCGCCAACAGTTTTATTGGGAGCTCCTCGCTCTCTGATTGGCTGGCCAATCAGCGCGCAGACCCCCTTCTCACTCGTGTCGTGTTCAGTGTAGTTCAGGTTTTCCTGATTTTCTTACTCCTGCGGGATCATAATTACCAAGGAATTTGATATTAAGATTGTCATGACTTGCCAGATTATCATACAAATTCTTATTTTTGGTTGCATTTATTTCTTTAATGTATTTTATTTGTTGTAGTCCATGGATTGTTTCAACAGTAGCAAATCTATCTTGGTTAGATATTATTCCCAAGTACTTGTTTTGTATGGTTTGCAAGTCTTAAATTCTGAAATCTACGGCATATCCCCATCTATGTAACTTATCTGGGTTATTATTTATTTATATGTTAGGAGTTTTTCTTACGTGGAAAGTTAGATGCGTTTAATACTGGCTATAATTGTTTAAGTTTTCCAATGCGGCATATCTTGCATTTTCTATGTGTGGTTGCCAAGTTAACTTGGGATGTATCGTTATACCTAGATATTTCGCCTTTTTAATGTACGGGGTTTTTGATTGAAAATTTTTAATTCTTAATTTGGTTTCAGTAATTTTTTAGTAATTATTATTGTCTCTTATTCTCCTGGGTTTGCTTTAATTGGCCATTCCGTGTACTACTGTTCAAGGATAAATAGTTGTCTCTGTAGGGCTATTAATGCTAATTTAACGTGACAGTGTAGCTTTATTATTGCTGTATTGCTGTATATTAATATTATCGTCAGTGCGTGCGTCTGTTATTGGGATGTCGGCTGTGTAAATACTGTACAGATACGGGGAAAGTGCCGACACCTGCGGTAATCCTGCTGTTGCTATTTTAGTGTTACGTAACAAAGTCTATTATATAAATAGTGTGCTAATAAGTCTACATAAGTTGCTGGAAAGTTGTAGTTTATTAATTACTGTATTAGTGATGGGAGCCAGACTTTACCAAAGGCTTTTTCTGCATCTAGGAAGGTTATTATTGTATATCGTTGTTCTTTATTATTAAATCCATNCAGACTTTACCAAAGGCTTTTTCTGCATCTAGGAAGGTTATTATTGTATATCGTTGTTCTTTATTATTAAATCCATTTGTGATATCTTCAGCTATTGTAATTAGCGGATGTGTTGTACTGTGCTGGGCTCTGAAACCATATTGGTTATATGGAATTATTATATTTATATCTGCATGATTTTGAAGTCTGTATAGTAGGGTTTTTTAAAATATTTACTCATACTGTTTAATAAGTCTATTGGGCGTCTGTTTTCTGGTTTAGTAGGTTCTTTTCCAGGTTTCGGCAAGGTTATTACATTAGCTTTTTTCCAGACCTATGGGAATCTGCATAGTTTGAACATTGAATTATATATTTTTAAGATATTTTATACGGCGTTTACTGGTAATTTCTTTAGGGTTTCATATNCGGCGTTTACTGGTAATTTCTTTAGGGTTTCATACTTTATCCCGTCTGGCTTTCCATATTTACTATCATGGCGAGTTTTAATTATTTTTAATAATTTTTTTAATGTAGTTGGGTTATATTCCAATGTGTGTGTGTGTTTTTTTTATTATTTTTTTTTATTATAGGTATTCGTTTATGTCATTATTTACTGATTGAGTGAAATGTTTATCTTGTACAACTTTATTGGGGGAAAATGGTTTCTCTGTGATAGCTTTATCCCTTCCAGTATACACATAACCTTGGGGCGTTTCAATTGCTGGGGTAATTAATGTTTTACATTTCCCTGTTAACGATTCAGTTATTGCCACATTTCTTTTGGATTGTGAGATGCGTTTTTTGTGTCTTCGCTCAAGTTTTTAATTTTTAGTTCAAGTTTACTTTTTACCCCTGTCTTCTAGGTCTGTTGTATTCTGTTTTAATTACGGGATTTCGTGTTATCCGAAAGTTATTTCGTGCTTGGCGTTTTAGAGCTATTAAATAATCTCTTTCTGGGTTAATTTACTCTTGTGTATTGCCTTTTATCTATGTATTCAGTGTTTAGCTTTATCGTTTACATTATTGCGTCTGTAAAGACTTTTTGTCTGCACATTTAAGTTCTAATTCGTTGTTTATTTCTGGCGGGGTTTCGAATTTTTCTATTTAATCTTTTCGGAAATTTTCTCAGTCGGTTACTGGTCGCTTTATTTTGTATTTATTTTTAGATGTGTGTATGTTTGTTTAAATAAACATCTGAAGTGGCGACATATTGCTTGACGAGGCTTTGTGGCTGTAATGACAACTAGTGCTGGGCGCTGGGCACACCGAATGTTGCTCTGGATTACACACCTGTTTTACCTTATATGCACTGGCACAGAAGACTCGACTGCCCACACGCTGTACAAGATACAGATAAAGATGTGTATGTTTAAAGTTGATTTCGTAACGACTGGGAGGAGATCTGAGTCTAATTCGTCTAAAACTTCTGATTCTATGTTAAAATTGGGTATATTGGTGAGTATGATGTCTAATTTATATAGTCTGTTGCCGTTGTCTAGTAAGTGGGTGGGTTCAGGTGGTGAAAAAATTACGTTATTATTATTATTACCTGCATAATTTTTTACGAATTATAAAATGAAATTATTTGTTAAAAGTACTCTTCATATAATGNCAGACTTTACCAAAGGCTTTTTCTGCATCTAGGAAGGTTATTATTGTATATCGTTGTTCTTTATTATTAAATCCATCTGTGATATCTTCAGCTATTGTAATTAGCGGATGTGTGGTACTGTGCTGGGCTCTGAAACCATATTGGTTATATGGAATTATTTTATTTATATCTGCATGATTTTGAAGTCTGTATAGTAGGGTTTTTTAAAATATTTACTCATACTGTTTAATAAGTCTATTGGGCGTCTGTTTTCTGGTTAAGTAGGTTCTTTTCCAGGTTTCGGCAAGGTTATTACATTAGCTTTTTTCCAGACCTATGGGAATCTGCATAGTTTGAACATTGAATTATATATTTTTAAGATATTTTATACGGCGTTTACTGGTAATTTCTTTAGGGTTTCATACTTTATCCCGTCTGGCTTTCCATATTTACTATCATGGCGAGTTTTAATTATTTTTAATAATTTTTTAATGTAGTTGGGTTATATTCCGATGTTTTTTTTTTTTTAGGTATTCGTTTATGTCATTATTTACTGATTGAGTGAAATGTTTATCTTGTACAACTTTATTGGGGGAAAATGGTTTCTCTGTGATAGCTTTATCCCTTCCAGTATACACATAACCTTGGGGCGTTTCAATTGCTGGGGTAATTAATGTTTTACATTTCCCTGTTAACGATTCAGTTATTGCCACATTTCTTTTGGATTGTGAGATGCGTTTTTTGTGTCTTCGCTCAAGTTTTTAATTTTTAGTTCAAGTTTACTTTTTACCCCTGTCTTCTAGGTCTGTTGTATTCTGTTTTAATTACGGGATTTCGTGTTATCTGAAAGTTATTTCGTGCTTGGCGTTTTAGAGCTATTAAATAATCTCTTTCTGGGTTAATTTACTCTTGTGTATTGCCTTTTATCTATGTATTCAGTGTTTAGCTTTATCGTTTACATTATTGCGTCTGTAAAGACTTTTTGTCTGCACATTTAAGTTCTAATTCGTTGTTTATTTCTGGCGGGGTTTCGAATTTTTCTATTTAATCTTTTCGGAAATTTTCTCAGTCGGTTACTGGTCGCTTTATTTTGTATTTATTTTTAGATGTGTGTATGTTTGTTTAAATAAACATCTGAAGTGGCGACATATTGCTTGACGAGGCTTTGTGGCTGTAATGACAACTAGTGCTGGGCGCTGGGCACACCGAATGTTGCTCTGGATTATACACCTGTTTTACCTTATATGCACTGGCACAGAAGACTCGACTGCCTACACGCTGTACAAGGTTACAGATAAAGATGTGTATGTTTAAAGTTGATTTCGTAAAGACTGGGAGGAGATCTGAGTCTAATTCGTCTAAAACTTCTGATTCTATGTTAAAATTGGGTATATTGGTGAGTATGATGTCTAATTTATATAGTCTGTTGCCGTTGTATAGTAAGTGGGTGGGTTCAGGTGGTGAAAAAATTACGTTATTATTATTACCTGCATAATTTTTTACGAATTATAAAATGAAATTATTTGTTAAAAGTACTCTTCATATAATGNGTTATTATTATTACCTGCATAATTTTTTACGAATTATAAAATGAAATTATTTGTTAAAAGTACTCTTCATATAATGTATTATGTACAAAATAGCAACCTTCGTCTCAGGCTAGAGCAAACGAAAATAGTAAACCAATAAAAACACTTCTTATGTCGTATCTACGGACACAACAATGGCCATTCTGTAAATACCTTTTGACTGACTTCCAGTGACCAATATTTCACTGACTAATTTCACTGATTAAGTTCTTTTCTGATTCACTGCAAACGTAAGTTTAACTACTTTGGGTAGTTGTGTTAAAATATATCGAGTAACAGAAACGGATTTTTTTTTCAAATAATATTTTAAAAAATAAAAAATAATAATTTTCTAGGAGGGTTGTTAAACGGCACAAAACTTACTTCGGAAAATTTTACTTTTGCTTTCAAACCAAAATTGCTGAACCTAAAAATATCTTCGTGGGCGTGTTTCTCCATTCCCATAAAATTTTTAAACGCTATTTCAGATGTACGATTTTATAATTCCTTTCCCCTGCTGCAAGCCTAAATTTCTTGCTTGCTTCAGGGCTCCCTCCTCTCATTATTTCATTTGCTCCTCGGTAATTTTCCCCGTGTAATTTGCCAACTCAGCTCTCCCCAGGCACTTTGATATTTACGTCATATATTTTCCCAACCACTTTCTAGAAATTTTTTCATCCCTCCCTTCCGAGGAAATATGGCCACCTTCAATCAGCGAGCTGGCTCTTACGGAGGAAGAAATCGGTAAGAAATATGCGTGTGTAATTAGCGACTAGGCGCCGAGAAAGTGATGAGAAACGGGACGACGGAAGATGGAGGACCCTCGGAAATAGCTTCCGTAATATTCCGCACCCTTAGGTGGTGCGGGTGAATATTAAAGTCTAACGAAAATATTAAGCGCCGCCGAGGAAGCGCTAAGCTGATTGAAATAAAGTCACGATATGCCTATAGCCTGCTCGCAGTAGTTCACACTTTTTAACCCTTTGAAAAATCACGCAGCGTATGAAGTGTTTGGTAGTTTCCTCTCTCTCTCTCTCTCTCTCTCTCTCTCTCTCTCTCTTTCTCTCTCTATATATATATATATACACATATCACGTGCGTTTTCTACTTTTCTTAACATAATAGTATCTTACTTTTGACTAAATTGAACTTTTTCTTGTATGTTATCTATAAATTATAATTATGTAATTCATAACTAAAATAGATGACAAGAAGTTACTGAAAATTAATTAGCCTACTTTCCTCTACATGGGTGCAAATAAATTTTAGTGAAATTATTAAAAGATTAGATAGTAGGTAGGCGTTGACGTCACATTGACAGCAACCGCATTAGAGATGAAACCAGAAGCACGTGAAAAAGTACCACGAAAATTTAATAAAACACGCCAGTGAATTACCNAACCGCATTAGAGATGAAACCAGAAGCACGTGAAAAAGTACCACGAAAATTTAATAAAACACGCCAGTGAATTACCTTGGGTTCTAATCCGGAAAAGCTCGTAAAATCAAGCTTGCAATCAACTGCATCACGGAGGTAGGATTCCGAGCATCAACTTCGGATGTAATCAGTCTTTTTTTTTTGTATGATAGGGTTTACCAACCTGTCATATTAACACGGCCATAATTTTGAAAATAAGTCTATGAGTCACTAAAAACACACAAGTTTACATGACCTACCATAACGTTACTTGCGGGAAAAATTGGGTGAAAATCGGTTGATTGGCCTCCGAGATATGGCATGTTAAACTAATTTCCTTATAAAGGGCTATCTTACAAAATTGCCTAAAAGAGGCTCTGTGCACGATATACCTAATAAACACTGTCAGCATAAAAGATTTGGTTGGATTTCTTAAATTGTTAAGTAGATATGGCAAACATACCAAAATATTTTTATGGCCGCCATTTTGAAAATCATTGCCTGACACCATTTAAAATATGTAACTTTACGGGGTCTTCTGTAGGTGAAAATTTGGTGGAAATTAGTTGAATTGTTCCGGAAATATGGCAAAATTTTCAGTTTACTCACCTGNATGCAAAAAAAAAAAAACCGGCAAAAGAGAATTTCTGTATGCATAAATTATGCTTCTAATTAATTCTGTTTGCATATAAAATTTGGTCGAATTTTGTGGACTCGTTTTATATCTATAACAAATTAATAAAATTATTTACATAAACTCCATTAAAACATGCCTGCCGCAAATAAAACATGCTAATTTATATACCCTGCTGTAGCAATACTTGCGTGAAATTTTGGCATAAGACGATTGATTGGTCCTCGAGATGTGGCATAAAACCTCCATTGTTCATGTGACATTCGATGATTGTCATAGATACATTATACGAAGTTAAGTTTAAATCTGTTTCATAGTTTCGTAAAAATGGCCCAATAAGCTAATATTTATGCACAAGCGCTATTCGGAAAATAAAATACTACACAGATAAAATAAAATTAAAATGGCCTACCACAGTACAACTTAGTCGCCAAATTGGGAAGAAATCGGTTGATTGTTTTCCGAGATACGACATAAAAGTTGCATTATTTCATTAGTGGCTATCTTACAAAATTGTGGAGAAATCAGGCTTTGCATTGACAATTTTTTTGTATACAATTAATACTATCAGCATACAAAGTTAAGTTAAAAATTGTTTTGTAATTTCGTAGATAAAAATTCTGAGATATAATTTTTATATTGCCGCCATTTTGAAAATATGTGTGTCTTACCCTCTCAATGTTTATCAGTTTACATGGCCTACCATAGAGCTATTTGTTTGCCAAATTTAGTAGAAAACGGTTGTTTTTCAGATATATAGCGTAATTTTAATTTGTCATGTGATACTGTTTTACAAAATGCTTGATAAAAGAGATTTTCTGTAGACACATTTCATTGTTGTAATATTATAGTCAATTCACTGTTTCTTCGAATGTTTTGAAACGAACCTTTGAAAAATCACCCTAGGCGTAACATGTAAACATTTTTTTTTTTCAATAATTTATATACTACAAATATATAACACCGTGATTAACTTCAAAGTTCTCTATTCTTGAATAAATGAAACTGTAACTTAGTATCTTCTATAACTGGTAATATTTATTTCCAATTAAATACGAATTAAAAACAGTGAGAGCAGCGATGTGTTGGCAACGGCTAGCAAGAAATAGTTCACAGTAAAAAAATTGTTTTAATGTAGTTTTTTGGTATGCTATTTGTAAATTAAACTTTGCCTATTGACATGTTTGAATTTTTAGGTAGCACTGAAGGAAACATATTTCATTGCAACAGTAAAAAATTTCAGCGCAAATTACCGTGCGTAGGCCCTTGTAAGGTGTTTATTTTTTTTTTTCGTTCGAGGAATAAAATTCAATAAGCGGAGCGGAGCTTGTCGCTCTCTCTCTTTCTCTATATATTTCTCTCTCTCTCTCTCTCTCTCTCTCTCTCTCTCTCTCTCTCTCTCGGGAAGTTTCGCAACACCTATAGTTGCAGGAAAATTTTTATATTTTTAAACTTTTAACCTATTTCATAATTATTACAGCAGAAATAATGATTTTTGAATTTTTAATTTACAACTGAAACGAGATTTTATTTTTAAAATACTTATTATAGTATATTTAGAAGCGATGGCGGGACGGTTACAAATCCGAAGTTGGCAGAAGTGACGACTGACGACGCCGACATGAGGTGACGTGTTTCTGAACGAAGCGCCAAGTTCGCACTCGTTATGTTTTTTAAACCTTCCTAGGGAAGTTACGATATCGTGATAAATATGTTTTTCTACGGCAGGAATAAATATATCGTAAAGTGCGTACTGACCACTGTGCGTGTGAAAGAATATTTTCGTCATTACCTTACGCTGGACCAGTGAGTGTCTGAGATGAAAATATCGGACGTGTGAAGTTTATACGTTTTAACCGTAAACTATTTTTAAGAAGAAATTAATTGTATGTAAGTCAAGGCTGTTTATCACATCGTTGTAATCTTGTCCTAGGGGGTTTGGAACTCAATTGTGCAACGTGCTTACTTTTCTGTGATTTGAATGTTTGCCACAACCCCAACAAAATACTAAGCCAAGTCAGATACATTAAAATGAATATTGAAATAAGGCTATAAAACAGTAAGTACCAATGCATATAAATATGACCGGAATAAAAGTTACGGTAGGCGTATTTGTGTGCATTTTCACTACCATATTTTACGTTTGTCGATTCTACGTAGAAAAAATAAGCGACACGAGTTGTGTACTTGAATATGCCGTGTCTTTTCGTTGGACTGGTTGTCTCTTCGTTTAAATTTTTATTCTTACAGAAGCCGTCCTTTTAACGAAATTGTGGCAAAATATTAAAGTGTGTATTATGTATAATGTGCTATGTCGTGTAAAACAAATATACATAGCAATGCAAAATAATAAGCGCAAGAACTATCGTCAACATATACATTGTTATAAAGTCAAAAAACTGACGTAAATATGGTTACATGCCTAAATTATGAACATTAGAACGAAATGGTTTTTGAAATATGACTAAATTCTTTGAACAGCTGAAAAAAGTAAACAAACATTTCACAGTTAAAACGTAGTCACACGACAGTGTTTATGTTTACATGTAGCGGAAGAATACGTAATCGGTAAGTAAAAGTAGAACTTAGCAGGGCTTCAGAAAAGTGTGAAATACCTGTGAAAGGCGTATGTACAGCCAGCATGCAAAGTTTCATTGGAATTAATTGCATGGTTTTGACGAAATAACACACAAAACAAAAATAGCCACATGGCCGCCATTATGACAATAAGTGTCTGACATACCTAAAAGCTATAATTTAATATCGCCTACCGCAGTACTATACGTTTGCCATATTTGGTAGGAATAGGTTAATTGTTTCCCGAGATATGACATAAAAACTTTATTTATTCGAGTGGCACTATCTTACAAAATGGAGGACAAAAGGTGCTTCGTGTAGACATATTTGAGGTATGTTATATAAACTCCCAGCATACAAAGTTAAATTGGATTTGATTACATAGTTTCGAATATATAGCATACTATGCTAAAATAGCTAGATGGCCGCTATTTTGCAAATAAGTGTTTGACATACTTGAAAAATATTTGTACCTATCAACTGCCACAGTACAACTTGTTTGCCAAATTTGGTTGCAATGTGTCAATTGTTTCCCCAAAATATAACACGAAAACTTAATTAATTCATGTAGCGCAATCTCAGAAAGCGGCGAACAAAAGTGGTTGATTTTTGGCTTAGATGATGATTGTAACAGATACTATCATCGTACAAAATCTGGTTGAAATTGGTTAAACGAAATGGTAGTTATACCAAATAAACCTAAAATATTTGAATGACCGCCATCTTAAAAATAAGTACGTTATAAAATTTAATTATTTATATTTACCTATCCTTTTCTAGTATTGTTGCAAGACGCCAGATGGTGGTATCTGAGTTCATAAGGGATGGAGGTCTTAATGAAAAAAATAAAAGAAATAAGTGTGATTTTAATTTATTCTCACCGCTATTATTTACAGCATTATCCTATCTAGCTCCACTATTATTCTTTTGTTTCTTAGCAAACGCAATATTTAATGTCTATTTCAACTTTTATTAACGTCCTTCTTTATGTCTCGGCTTTGTCATAGTTAATTAACTCTTACTCGCCATTAACACGCATCCAGTATGTATGTTGCCATCTTTCACTCACGCACCCAGTCCAATGGTCCAGCCAGCCAGTCGCACTATTCGCTCCGACGATGCTCGCACTCGCAGGTTCCCCTCTCACTGGACACTTATCTCGCCGCTCCTCTCTCTTCTCGCTCGTCGTCCTTCATTCGATGCCGCAGCCACTCATTCACTCATCAACTCCCGGCCCGGAGGTCCGTCGCACTACTTATACCCTGCTGGCCTTGACCTGGAAAGTTCGACGCACCTAGAGTCACGCTGACCTGAACTAGGGAACCAAACCACTAGAAAGTTCTTAAGATAAATACAGAAACTCAATACAACTAAGGTGAGCAGCGCGCGCCACAAAAAGGATCATCGCGTCAGCTCGCTTTTTGTAACAGGTACGCAGTTCATGGTTTATCGCTCACTTGTAATTCAAACATTCCATTGACTTGCCACCTCCGCTATCATATAACTACACTGTGCTTCACTTTCACTCGCTCACGCCGAACAAATCAGCTAGCGCGTAACAGTAATACTTACGTGCCAAATTTGGAGAAAATTGGTCGAGTGGTTTTCAAGAAATAACGTAAAAGCCTTATTTTTTCAAGTGGCGCTATATTTGAAAATGGCAGATCAAAAACAATATGCACTTCTGAATCCAGTGCATGTCAGCATACAAAATTTGGTATAAATCTGTTGAAAGGTGTCCGTGATATGATATACCACCATAAATTTTAAAATGGCCGCTATTTTGAAAGTAAGTGCGCGGCGTGGTCAAAAACTATAAAAACCAGGTGTCATTACTTATTACCATACAGGGTGATTCTAAAATCATGGGACAAACATCGAGGGGTGGCAGAGCTCACTAAAACAAACAATTATTGAATAGGAATATAAGGGCGGAAGTGACGCGTTGAGGCACAAACACAAAAACATAACACATTAACGGAAACATAAAATGTTCATTAGCAGCATACTTAACGAGTGATTCCGTACAGAAAATGTTAAAACAGTTGCTGGAAATGCATTCACCAACAGTCACGCATGCTTGGATACGTCTATATATGGCGTGATTGGCTGACAATGGTGGCGTGTGCGTGAAATACCCAGCGTATTTGAATCTGTTCGCCAATCACTTCACCGACGCTACCAAGTTTGCATTACTGTCGGTGGTAGCAATTTTGAGCAATTATTATAAACATTGCTGTAAAACGTCATTTAGCAGCGACGTTGTAAATAAACAATGTGTTGCATTTCATGTGTTATTTTTGTGTTTGTGCCTCAACGCGTCACTCCCGCCCATATATTCCTATACAATAATTGTTTGTTTTAGTGAGCTCTACCACCACTCAATGTTTATCCCATGATTTTAGAATCCTCCTGTATGTGCTGTGTACCTGGTTTGGTGAAATTCGGTACACGCGTTAAAAAATTGAAAAATTTGAGGGGGAGGGGGGACACGCGCAGACACACATACAGACACATACATACACACAGACGCACAGACAGGAAAGTGATCTTATAAACCTTTCTTTCCTTCGGAAAGTAGGCTAGAAACAGAGAAAATAGGCATGTTGGTAAATACCCTGTAAGAAATATTTGTGATGCAAAACATTATTAATTTGAGTGTGCATAAATGCATCTCGTTGTCCCTTTAGTGTAATTTTCTATACTTAGTTAAGCTTCTTTGCATGAAGTGGAGAAATAAATAGTCTGCAAGTGAGACTATAGGGGGTTCAAAAATGTGGACGAAACCATGAATGGACTGTACATGTTAATATATATGCACTAAATTTCTACTTTTGGCACAAGACGTATCACATAATCCTTACCTTCAAAATGGCAGTAACGCTGAGTTTGAATGCGTAAAAGTTGTAGATAACCATGCATGGACAATACCTGATCACATATGCACTAAATTTATACTTATGACACAAGACGTATCGCATCACCATGTTGTTACCCTTCAAAATAGCTGTGACTGTGTATGAGTTCGGTAAGTCGCCTTTGTTGAACGAAGCTATAGGTGCGAATTCCAGGGAAGATGTTGTTGAGTGTGTAATTATTTATATTTCAGATTAGGGTAGGTGAATTTGTGAGTCGTTGCCGTATTTGCTTCCTGCGATAAAAGCGAAGGCATTAAAAATAAATATAAGGAAAATCAGCCAGTACAGTGCGGCATCATTTTAATTTATGTTTTATCGATACCGTGCAAAGGCGGAAACATAATTCAAGTTTCTTTTGAGCTGTAAGAACCAAATATAATTTGAATGGTTGTAACTAAAAACACCGTTTTAGTTGCAACTTTTAAAATTTTCATGCTTTAAATTTTGTTGTTGAAAATGCCAAAATACAAAGTTCTCATTGCTAATGGTGCCTTTTTCAAAACCTTACTGCGGCGCAAATTCGAGTAATTTTTGTATTTGTCTACAAAATTTGCTTTAGTATATCTATTACAGCAAGTCATATACAGACGTATCCTAATGCTTAACATCGTTTGCACATATAACGCACTGCACAGATTATTTGCGATTTCCAATTATTATTTCAATAGTTATAATGTAGTTATGTACGGCATTTTTAAATTAAGTCATGCATATTTTTAATTTAAGAATGTAATACCTACTCATTTCTAGTATGTGAAGTACAGTGATTCCACAGCATACGTTTTCTGCTCATTATGAGGCTTGGCAACACTGGCAACATTGCAGTGATGGAAGTTGTGACACGGTTACAATTCTATGTTTGCTTGAATTTTCTTTCTAAGTATTAACACCAAAGTACAGCCCAAAATTAATTTCTAAGCACAGAAAGAAAATTTACCATAATATAAAATTACTGTTGTTTTACCGTTGTCAGAACAAAGTTTTATTTTATGTAGTTAATTCTTTTTATCTGTTATTATTTTCTGGCAGCCACTATTTTGGAATCTATTTTAACACATAGCAATGGTTCCTTAATCATAAAAATATCCAGAAAAGTTTTAGTATACATAAAATATATATTATCTATATATTTACCGTTAGAACAGTAATTTCCAGATAAGTTTAAAACTGTGACGTTATTATACAAAAAATGTAAACATCCCAAAAACTCTCGTAATTATGTGTGTTGTTTCTAGAACTCTAATTCGGCCAAAGAAATAAATGTTAGATGCAAAGTTGAAGTTAAAACAAAATACGTCAATATTCATTTCGAATAACAAGAATACTGATAACATGAATAACTGATCTACTGGAAGAACAGGTCAGCAGGGCCTACATCAGACTTTCTCTGAGGTCTTGAAAGCTGCAGGTGATTCCGTGGTGTAACAAAACTTCCCTTGCTAATGAGATTAGTTTCACTGCACCAGCGAAGCTCGCTTTCTGTTCACTCGTCTTGCTGGCACTGTAAACTCACAGTTATCATTCTTGCACTTGAAAAGTAGTCAAAACTTCCTCCAGTTTTCTAACCAGAGCTTGCAGCGTCCATTCGTTTTCCCGCCTTTCCACTCAAACGAAAAAAATTGTGTCGACCAAGATCAGTCTGTTCCGTAGCTCTCGAATCGATGTAGTGAACATAAGAAAACTTTGAATGCATTATCTTGCAGGATAATTCACGTAGTGAAATTATTACTCTTGCAGAGGTTTTGCCGCAGTGGCAAATGAGGAAATATTGCAAGGTTCAGCAGGACTTGCTGAAGACTTTATAGAACACTTTGTAGGCAGCATGAACCAGTGGCACTCGCCACCATACAGCCCATAAAGGAAGGGGAGACGCGACACTCACTGCAAAAAAAAATTTAACCTTAATTTTGCTAACGAACTTCGTTCGCGTGAGGCAGCGCCCCGGGACAGTTCTCCAACGAGACAACGCTTGACTGCACAAGTCACGCGCGTATGCTACGCAGTGCCTGCGC